>VZTF01007892.1:0-37423 GCA_013397755.1 Cnemophilus loriae | reverse complement strand
CACCTCCTCCCCCTCCTTCTGCACTGACCTTGGTGTCTCCATGTTGTTTCCCTCACATGTTCTCAGCTCCTCCTCTTCTCTGACTAGGAAAAAAACCTGTGCCCCACTTTGATCTGTTTTTTTTCTTAAATCTGTCATCACAGAGGCATTAACATCATCTCTAATTGGCCCAGCCCTGGCCAGCAGCGTGTCCATCTTCAGAGCCACCAGGGATTGGCTCTGCTGGACATGGTGGAAGCTTCCAGCAGCTTCTCACAGCAGCCACCTCTGTGACCCCCCCGCTACCAAAAACCAGGCTGTGCAAAACCAACACACTTCCTCATCTTTCCCTCTCATCACTGATATAAGCCCTTTAACTACCATCTAAAAAGAAAATATGTGGTTTCCCCTGGTCCCAGCATTGTTTCTCCTACTCTGAGGATCACAAACAGGACTGATCTGGTTTTGCTAGGCTTCTTTCTTGCTAATTCTGGTTTCATCAGCTGCCTTGCCTGCTTGTATGCCACCCCTGTGCTTGCCTCGGAGGTTTTGCCACTTGCATGTGTCTTTTACATACCTTGTTTGGCTGACTGATATTAAACTCTGCCCCTTAGACATTGTATGTTCTTCCTATGTTTATGCTTATCTGTGTAATAAAATTATTACATAGGAATCTAAACTGCTAGTTACAGAGTGACAAAATATACTCTGTCACTATTTATGCTATTTTCATGTGTTCATATCTGTTTTCAAGGCAAGGAAATATGAGATGAGCTTTAAAGTCCCTTCCAAAGCAAGCAGTTTTATGATTCTACGATTCTGTGATTTGATGATGTTTCTGAGTACTGAAAATGTGAGGTATTTGCCACATGCAATAAACATATGAAGGTTTATTGCAGGAAAACACTGTCTGTGGATCAGAAATTTGTGTTTCACTACTAATTTGCAGTGCTCAACAAAGGAATGTCTGCTCTTCCTACCTGAAGTGGTGTATTTTAGAAATATTCATATTGTTGACAAATTAAATCATGACTTGTAATAAAGAGGAGAAAATGCTCTTTGAGAATGGATGAAGGACAAAAAAAAAAAAAAAAATCTACATGTCCTCTCTACTTACTTTGCTGGCTGGTATCTGGGGCATTCCCTGCTGACTGACTTCTTCCCAGCCACGTATTTTTAATTATCCAACAGCTCCTGAGCTAGCACAGCCATGCTGCTGATTAACGGGACTACAGACAGGGCAAGGGGACCTCACTTGAATAATTATCAGCTTTCCATGCAGACTAGAGAGGTTTGTAATCCTTGAATTAACTTTTAGGAAAATTCAATGTCCAGTGCCAGGAGCACATCAGATTGTGTATGACCTTTAGTGCTAATCAGGGAGCTGTATACTAACGAGAGGTGCTTATATTTGCTTTTTTTCACAGAATCAATAACAGCTTGTTATGTTTAAAGCACTGCTTTGTGTGAGACTCTGAATGGCTGAGAAATGCTGTGAATCAGATCCTGTTTATAAATTTGCCAGACATATTACATAATTATGGAATTCCTTGACAATTGTAGAGCTGGGTCCATCAGAGCAAGGCACTGATAAGAAGGGTTGTTCTGACTTCTGCCCAAAGTAGGTGCAGCACTTGATTTATTCCATGACTTCACTTATTCCCTTCTGTGGGCAGTGAAGACAAGGCTCCAGTGCTTTCACTGGAAGTTTTCAGAATGTTTTGCCCAGATTTGTTTTACTGTACTATATTTACACCATTAAGTCTCCTGGTCTGCCTGCTATGTGGATTGCCCAGTCAAATATGACTTTTGACTATTTCATTCGACCTTTATTTTTTTATAACCGTTATATTTTATTTACTGTTGTTAATTGCTTTCTAAAATAATTTAGAGTACTGATACATTTCTTTATTTTCATCTGGATTTTGCATCACTAATCTGCAAGCAATGCACTGTATGCGTCCTTCCATCTATATTCTTTTATTCTCTTTTCTTGCAGCTCTGAGGACCACAGCTGTAAAGATTGCTATGTCCATATTTGTCTCCTGCAAGGTCATAGCACCAAGAGAAGGTCACTCAGACTTATCCACAGCTGTTTGAAGGACTAACCTCAGGAAGAGCAATACTAATTAACTTTCTTTTATTTTTCAAATAGCTGAGATAACTCTCTATGTGGCACAATTGTGGAAGTTAGTGTGGTGTATTTGCTTTTATAATTAACAAAAGCAAGGACACAGAAGATGCTGTAGCCTGGAAACAGCAATTTTGTCATCATGCTAATGCATGACTGGAAGGGCACAGGTAAAACATCCAAAGCAATAAATAGTATTATAATTATAATATATAATAATAATATATAATAATAAATAAATAGTATATTGGTAGTGAAAATAATTCATTCAGTTGCTACTTAAGGCAAATTATGTAACAAACCCAGAGCCTGGAGTACTGTGAACAGTCTGAAACTCGCTCTTACTGGTCACTGCAGCTTTTCAAGCTAGAGTTTCCTATTCTAAATATGCCTGTTACTAATTACACTTCTAGAAATTAATGTACAGCAAAAATGAAGCAGCTGCAAGGACAGTCAAAGAGTGCAGTCGCTCTGATCCTGTCCACATTGATCTGTGTAGCATTTTGGTGGCCAATACAGGCATTTAAGTTAGATTCATTCCACTGTTTTTGCCTTTCACAAAGAAAGGTTTGTATGTCCTCCAGAATAGTTTGTGGGTTGTTTTGTGAGGGGGGTTTTTTTGTGACAGAAAACCTTTCTGTTCCCCTATTAGACAGATGTTTTAGAACATGGTATCTTTTGCCCTCACAGAGTTTGAGAAAAAGACAGTCTGGAAACTTCTGTTATGTCCCTGACGAGCAGAATCACAGAATGGTTAAGGCTGAAAATGACCTCTGGAGAGTCTCAAGCAGGTTCAGCTGGAGCAGGTGACACAGCACCATGAGCAGCTGGGTTCTCATCTCCAAGCGTGGAGATTCCACAGCCTTTGTGGCCAAAAGGGTCCTCTGCTCACTCACTATCACAGAATAAAAAATACATCTGCTTTATCTCCATTTTGGGGAGGTGATTTCAGAAGATGCCAAGACATCAAAGCTTTTGTTGAGATGTACGATTTTTTAAATTTCCTCTATTTATTTCCTGAGTACTTTTTATTGGTTGATGTGATGGTCTTTCCGATTTGTGTATTGGAAAGAGGGAGTTCATATCAATTTTCATTTCTGCACTGCACACAGAATTATTAAGAGTGGTACTTGCAAGTAAAATTACTGCAACTGATTTTTTGGTTTTTAATCTCCAGATAATGCACTGTGTAAGCTACTCTAGGTTTTGGTGCAGTATAAGCAATATTTTTAAAAATAGGTTTTACTCCAAATCAATGTGACAAGCAAACACATTCCAGACAATGGGAACAGCAAACCCCATGAACATTTCAAGGTCATCACAATAATTTAGAATTTCTGTGTTACAAGTTAATTATTTAGATAGAATGTGAATATGACTGACTAATAGTCTCTGCACCAAGACATGATTTTGATTGAATGGGCTACTCTTGGCATTCTTCCAGCATAAATTTTCCCCCTTTTTATTTCTTTTGCCAAAAGTGTAGAAGCAAAACAAAGACCTGGAAAAGCTCCAAGTCCTTTGGGACACTCTAATGAATTATATGTATTAAAAAAATAGCTAGTTTTCTGTAGGAAAAATTTAAGATGGGGCATAATAGGGTAGAGCAGCAAGGGGAAGAAGCTCAAATAATATCTGGAACATAGTGATTGGGGAAAGTCAAACTCTGTTAATGAACGTATAACATATAACTTGATGTTTTCCAGGAGGCATTAACACTGCCTTGGAAGGAAAAAGACATTAATATCCATTTACCAGGGAGCTGTATTTGTATTAAACTGTGCTGTGAAGATCAGTGGGAGTGGCAGTCTTAAGCTCATACTCATATTTAGCTCACTTTTACAGTGTCAAAAAATAAATCCGCTGAAACTGAAAAAGCCTACCTACTCTGTTTTTTTGAAATGTAACTTCTTCTCTGATGTAGAGAGATAATTGGTGCTTGGTCTCAGATGGACACTTGGCAATAAAGACCTAGACAGCAATTATGGGACCTAAAGCCTACTCAGAAATCTTTTTTCTTCTTTTTCCGATAGAGCTCTTTTGCGTGTGTGTTATAGCATCAGACATTTATTCCTAGGTTTTCCAATCATTCCCCCAAACTTCTGTTTTGGTTGGGTTTTGGTTGTTTCTAGATCTTGGGAGGTTTTAACTTTGTGCTTGTAGAACACATCATATGTACGAGATGTCACCACGCTCTTGTTCCTGTCTTACTGCAGGAGGAAACTATAATATTAATAATTCCCGCTAAAAATTCCCTGTCCTAGGTTGTTAGCCGAAGTAGGGAGATTCCTGGAATTTTTCTCATGCCTTTTTTATTAGGTGAGTTGAATTCTCCAAAATAAAGAAACTAAAAATTACGAAGATTAGGAAAGCCACGGTTTTCGGTCATGTTTTGTTATTGTTATTGTTCATACTTACTTGTGAGGCTGGGGTTTCTGATTTATTGGGGGGAATTCTGCCTGAATTCCTGAATTACTCCCATTTTCCATACTACAGATGCCAGGGCAATTGGTAGGTGAGAGGGATATCCTGCAGGGAATCCAAGCCTTAATGGACTTCTGTGCATGTGGAATGAATTTGAGAGCCTAAAGGTACCTCAGAACAGCCAACAGGAGCCAATGGCCTCATCCTTGATGGCTTGCATTCAATATTCTCTTGTGAACTGGGACATCTGAAGTTTTGAATCAAAGTTATTTTTTCTGTGAAAAGAAAGCAGCTTTGCTCCTGATTCTGGGGGAAACAGAGTACAAGAACACTGGGAGGGAACATAAGCAAAATTGTCGGAAATCTGAGAGGGCAATTTTCCTGTATTTCAGCTTATTCACTTGCAATTACACTGCCACATGATCCATCTATAGAATTCACAGCTAAACATCTGTCACAGAATGTGTTTTAGCTTGGTTTGAAAAAGACATGAGATTTTCAAAATTAAATTCATAATTTTAAAAAATCATGGCCATTCTTCTATAGGTTTCGTTGGTTGGTTGGTTGATTTATTTGCTTTTTTCAAATAACGTGTGCCCATGCCTTGCTTGTTTTGTGCTTGTGCCCAAAAGAATACATAATAACCATGGAGTTTCTCCTGTATAGGGGTTAGTACAAATTCTAGGATAAAAATTATGACAAAGCAGCTGAACAGTGGAAGAACACAGTAAATATGTCATGGAAGATAGTGTAACTCTGAGGGAAGTTTATGAAACAAGTTATAGTACATAATAAAGAAAAATCAATCTGAATTCGTGAAAAGCAGAACGTGAGACAAAAGACTGTATGCATTAAACTGCAGGAGACAATAGAAAAATGTCAGCTAGATCAATGATACTCTGTAGGAAAAAACAACAACAATTACTCCAGAAAAGCTGGAAAGATTATCAGTTTGGGGACATTTTTGGGGACAAAATAAAAAAGACCTGACAGGACACTGGTCACATTCGAAATGAGCGTACTGAATATGACAGGAGATGTGAGCAAAGAAAATAAACATGATTTTCTGTGATAAGTGGAATAAAACATGAGAGGGGTATTCCTGTTTCTGCTATAGTGCACTGTAAAGGCTATTCTGCAGAAAAAAATGTTGAGATCATCACTCTAGGAACTACCAGAAAAATGAAAACACTACTGCTTTGGCAGGTTTTAAAATGTATTATACTTTTTTTCTTGGGAATATTTTCAGACACAAATATTAAAAACCCATTACATTTCCAGATACACCTGACAATAAGGAAGCGAAAAGAAATTTGAGCATTTACATGAAAAACTTAGTGTTTTAATAGAACAATTGGTGAGTTAATAACTAATGAATAATTAAACATCTCTGACAACATATTAATGGTCCATGACTTTGCCGTGGGCTACACTTCAGTCTTTAGATTGCAAATGATTTAGAGGTGCTGATCTAATATTATTAATTTCTTCAGACTTCTTAAGGCACAGATGTTCTTGGGAACTCTCGCTGTATGAAACATAGCCACAGTAAAATTAACAGTTGTAATTCGTGATGTGCCTGACTTCCTGGCTTTTGAGGAAAGTCTAACTCAGCAAAGAGCTGAACATCACTTTTCCTGTTTAATATAGCGAAGCACCAGCACAGGGTGCCCAGAGAAGCTGTGGCTGCCCCTGGATCCCTGGCAGTGTCCAAGGCCAGGCTGGACAGGGCTTGGAGCAACCTGGGCTAGTGGAAGGTGTCCCTGCCCATGGCAGGGGGTGGCACTGGATGGGCTTTAAGGTTGCTTCCAGCCCAGACCATTCTGGGATTCTATGACTCTGATATTAACTAGATCACAATCTTTTTGGAACAGTTTGTTCAAACTATACGTGTATTGCGTCATTGTTTTACTACTCTGATTGCTGAAATTGTGATTTAAATTCTAATGTCAGGACTTGCAGGGCATCATCTGACAGTGGGCATGTGCACACCAATTAAATCCAAACAAACAAAATCCCAAGCCATTCCCCTAAAATACTAATTTTCTAAATTAATGGGTAAAGGTCACTGTCTTCTGAGGACACGCTTTACATCTATTCATTAGTTTAAGTTTCTTGTGGTTCAGCCCTGTGTTTCTTCTAAAAGTTTTATTAATTTTCCAGTTCTCTGTAACTGCAGTTTAGGTTGGGTCTTCCACCATTAAGGATTAAATGAAATGTTGGTTATTATATAGCTGCTTTATATTCTTATTTTCATCCAAATAATCCTTACCAGTTTTCAAGGATGGGCACATGAGTGAATAAAGGGCAGACCTAAGAATGTGTTTTCAGAGTTCTTATGATTTAAGAGTCTGATAAAATGATTCCCAAAATATTTGTTTAGGATAGTAGGTTTATACAGAAAAAGAATGTCTGTAATTGTCTGTCAAAACTTGTTAGTCAGCCTGATCCTCTAATTGCATAAATAAGAAGAGGAACAAAACAGCAGAGTATTTACATTCCAATGTGTACATATCTTAAATGATTACGTGATTTTCTGTGAGCATCCTGTGAAAATTAAAGCACAGCTGTTGTTGCATGATGAGAATTACAGACAAAAAAAATGTTTCCTTCAGTGGGAGCTGAAATCAGTCATTATTTGACAGAAAGAATTCATTGCCTCACTGATTTGTTCCCCTACACTTAATAGCACCCTTCTAACTTAAATCACTTCCAAGCAATAAATTTATGGATTGAATCCCAATGAGTGCAAACTGAGTTGGTTCTTCTGAATTCAAAGATATTTAAGTTTATGCAAATAGATTCATCAGTTTAGTTTCTACATGCAGGATGTACCTTCTTTCATCCCTGATAACGAGTTCAAGCCTTTTAAGTCATCTCTAAGTTCTCAGAGGTGGCTGATCTTTGAAATCATTTCTTAATCAACATTCAAGTACAAGGAGGAGGCAGGCTGCATGTTCTCCAAGTGGTAATTCCCAGGTGCAAAGTGGGAAAACTTTAAAGACCACAAAATCAGACAAAGTTCCATGAACATATCCTGCCTGTTGTGTCTCTTACTACTATTTACAACTATCCACACAGTCAGTGCACACAGTTTATTAACAGATAAATGATGCAGCTTGCCCTGGGGCAGAAAATAGAATATAAAAGAGAGAGCAACCTGTAATTTTGGTATCGTTGTTTCTACAGTCAAACAGCCCTGCCTCACACTTCACTCAGTGGGAAAAACAGGCCAGCTGAAGTAAGAATAATCAAGCAGAAAATGCTAGAAGGAGGAAAAATCCAATCCAAGCTTCCGTTGGCTCAAGACTTTAAGAAGAAATTGCACAGCTCATAAAGTTTCACAGGGAATCAATTAACAAATCAAGAAGCGAAGAAAATAAAATCCCACTGAAAGAAAAAAAAAAAGAGGATCTTCTTGGCTTTTATTTCTTTTCAGGCTCTGTGTTATTCTTTAATAAAGACTCGAGATTCAGAATTTTATAGGGTTTCTGAGAGAAGAGAACTAAGCCTTGGGAACAAATCACTAAAGTTATACAACTGTGATAATTTCCTCCCGCTCTCAGCAATCTCCTGGGAAAATCATAGAAGGACAGACAAAATAACCATCTCTCTTACTTCTATTCTTGGTTTCCATTGCTCTTTGGTCTTGCTTTCCACCAGATCCCTTTTAATGAGCTCTACCTTTTGGCTAAGCTTTTATTGGAATGCACTTTCGATATTATTGTAGACTTAATTAAATCTTTTTTGAGCCATGATTTTCATGGTCAACTCACCATTTTTTCAAAAGCCTGTTTCAACCAGATGTTCTTCTTGCCTCTTTATGTTAATAACTTCAGTAGGTTTTCATTAAGGATTTTGGGGAATAGAGAGGACAATAAAATCGAGGAATTAGCCTGAGCTACAGTTCTGTGAAGTCAGTGTGTCCTGTAAACACTCCAACAAGGAGAGAGGATTAGGCTCAATTTTAGTTGCAGAAGAGCATTGCACTTCCAGTTTGGTACGTTTGGCTTAGGCAAAAAAGAAATTGGCTGAACGGTCACTGATGGAAAATAAGTTTGATTTATATGAATGATAATGTCACACCTTTAAAAATGGTAGAATAATTTATGCATGGAACAACATTAGATCCATGGAAAGCAATGTACTGAATATTTGGAAAATGCGGGGTTTAGGTTTTTTAGTTCAACATCTATAGAATGTAATTATTATTTCTTAGTCTTAGAATCAGTTTTTGCACACACTGGAGTGTAAATTCACCATGTGTTTCTCCTGCAGGTTAAGTCAATGCTGATAGATTTGTGGTGGAGATCAAATCCATCCAGAAACCAGTGAACTCGTCCACTACTTCATGCAACACCCAAGTGAAATGTGAACCTTGGCTGAGTCATGTTCTCTCTCATTTTCTACCAGTGTGGAATACATTTCAAATTGCAGAAATCCTCAGGGCAGAGTAGAAAGGGGATCTTTCTAATCCCCAAAGCCAGATTTTTTCCATTTTGCAGAAAATGCAGTGCACTAAATACACAAAGGATGTAAACACAGATTTTAAAAATATAAAAATTATAAATACATAAATTTTATAAATACATAATGAAACCAAATATCAATATAATATATTAATAAAATATAAATATACTATATAAATAAAATAGCTATATGCATGTATATCCTCCTAACTGGTCTCAAACCGAGACATTTATATATAAAATATATTAAAAAAAATTCTAAATATACATAATGCTAAAAAAAAAATCTGAAAATACCAGGAGATGTAAGGAACATGTTCATGCATGGTGGGTAGATGCATACAGTGTGTGAAGGACATATGGCAGAGCAATAAAAAAAGAGCCAACAGACTTCTTTACTTGGTAGAATGAAAATTTCTGCCTCCTATCATAGCCAATTCTTGGGATATATTTTTGCAATTATCTTTTTCCTTCTGAAGTCAAGCTTTTTCTATCCTGCAGCTCTAAACCAGCCCAGGGAATATAACTTGAAATAATTACAAGGGGTTAAAAATTCAGATTTTAATATAATTTATCATAATTATAACATTTATTATAATATAATGTGATGTATAAAGAATTCTAATTTATGATCTAATAATTTTTTGTTTTATTGAAGTAATGGATGGAATAATATCCTTCCTAGATATTGCTTTAGTGCAACAATTATATATCCTTTTTAATATGCTCTAAAATATTAGGGAGAATGGAAAAGAGATCACAGAGAAAATTGATCATGTAAATAAGGTAGTGACTTGATTAAGGCAGGGAGAGGGAGGTGTAGGCTTTAATTTGGTTTAAGTGCACGTAAACGAGTAAATGATCAGGACACGAGCGATTGATGTGTGCAGAGCTACATCGTGTGTTGTAAGCATTCTGTGCAAAGATTGTGAGATTTGACTGCTGGCATCCCTTCTCTTTCTGCTCTCTGTTTCAAAGCACAGCCTTGGAATTGAAGTCAGCGCCTTCTTCTGATTCGGGAGAGCTCCTGTGATTGACACCATCTCGCTGATTTCCCCAGGAGACTCGGCTCCAGTGCTTCCTACTGCTTATTCATTCGTTAAAAAGGATGTGTACAACTCCAGATTCAAGGAGGCTTGCATTAGCAATTAATGGGAAAAAATCAATGAGATTTTAGGTAGATTAAAAGTCTTCTAATGACAAGTCCATGGAATGACATGCTCGGATTAGTCATTAATAAAAGAGCTGCTTTTGTGTTACCCATTTGTGGGGATGTGATCTTATTATGCAGTTAAAAACAAATGGTAACAATGGGTCCTGTTCCATTATTAGAGAATAAATGGGGTTTTTTTTTTCAAATGGATACTAGAAAAATATTCAGAAAAACCTAATAAATGGCATAATTATTTAAACTATGCATTTTTCCTTTTAAAAATGTATACAAGGAGACTATAATTTGTCTGCTGTTGTGGAATGAAGCTGAAACCTTCTGAACCTTTTCGAAAGCAATTATCTACAGCTGTTGAAATTTTCAGTTTTAGGAAGGGCTACATGAATGGGGATAAGGACCCACCTTCAAAATTCAAATGTCTGCATGATGCAGGAAGAGTTTTTTTAGTCTGAAAACTGAATCTCACACTTATCAGAGGCATATTGTCCAACTAAGAAGTTCTATCTTCTTCAGTAGTGTCATCTTCTGTGTTTAAAGAAGAATATTCAGCCTTCTTGATAGCCCTGTGATGATCACAATACCTTCAGGCATGACCAAAAGTTAAAGCAAATTATTAAAGGGATTGCCCAAATGTCTCTTAAATAAAAATGACAGGTTTGCAGTAACAAGATCTTCTTTTGTAAGTCTGTTTCAGTGTTTGGTCACACTCTTGGTGGTCTTTACATGGTCCTTTACAACTGACATCATCCTGTGATTCTGTGTGACAGATGTCCCTGTCCATGGTGGGGAGGTTGGACTCGGTGATCTCTAAAGGTCACTGCCAACTGAAAGCATTCTATTCTATTTAGATTTGGCATGTCTGCCTCCAGGAAGGCAGTCAGCCAGGTCTCACAGCTCAGCTCAATCTTCTGGGAAAATTGGGACAATTTTCCGTGCTACTGTCCCATGTTCCTATGTTCCTGTTTGGTTTATGCATTGGAAATTAGCAGATCCATCCGAAATTTTATATAAAGTCAGTGTTCCTCACTGTTTATAGAGAAGAGACAGCATTTTCAGGCCAGCTTTGCATAGATTCAGTGAAAACAAGCCTCAATGAGTGGTTTGAAAAGTCTCTCTCCTGGTGTTCCAGTTACCACATTGACATCTGACCCCCGAGCACAGCGGGGTGAGAAGGGAGTGGTGGCCACACAGAACTGGTGGTGTGTGAGACATCACAAATCCTTCTGTAAAACGCCCTGTTTTCTCACGTAAAATATCATTTTTTTGTTCATTTTGTTTTTATTGTGGTCTAAATCACAGACAATGAAATAGTCCTGCATCTCTTACATTTAAAAGATCTACAGTGAAGACATTCTTATTATTAAAATCCTTAGTTTTCAACCTGTCAGTTGAAAGGAGAAAGGGAAGAACTGCAGCTACAGCTCTTGTATATAGATGTGCTGCTTACGAAAATCCTCAGAATGTTTTGTTACTCATCGTTGCAACAAGAGAGACATAGAAAGGAAATTGTATCCCATCTATAGATTTCAGCCTCTGAGTTAGAGACACTCCAGCTAGCTATTATTGTGCTTCTTAGCTTAATTGTGTTGTCCCTCAGAAATCTGTTTTAAATTATAATTGTGTTTGGTTTGGGAAGCAGCGTCAGTTCTGTGATGTGTATGCAGGTGAGTATTGGCCTTGAGGTGTCTGCACTTAGTGAATTAGATTAAATCTCTGGGTTTTAGCTTATTTCTCCTTCACAAACATCTTAATTCAGGTAAATTCCTTCCCTGTAATCTCGTCGTTGCTCAATTCCTCAAAATGGCATTTATGAAGAGTGTCTACACGGACCGACAGGAGCAAGAATGGTTTACGCTTCACGTACTAAAATTGTGAGAACTGCTGCCTTTTCATCATTCCTTAGATCTGTTGAACAACAGGAAGAGTGATATGGCACCCGTTAGGCCACTACTGAAAATGAATTTCTGTGAAAACAAACTCATCCAAGAGTCTTTTAAAAAGCTGTGCAACTCACATTGCATTGTTTTGGTGTTCCCTAATAAGGCAGTGCCACTGCCAATCAATCATACTGTAGGGAGTCCATGAAGGTATCTGGTATGAATCCATCCTCCAAGGGTACTGAGAGATATGTATTTTTAAACACTCTTTTTTAGGGCTTTTTTCCTATCCATTGTATTCCACAGTGCATGTTTTGGCAAGTATTTATGCTGACACCTAGAATCTGTGCACAGAAGCAATGAAATTTCTAAGTGGCCAGAAATGATTATGTTTGGATTAATTTTCCTGCTGGCAAAAGGCAGCAGCATCTACCACCAGGTCAAGGATATGTTAGTCTTTGGTTTCAGGTATCTTTATCTAAATGAACATGGTGTAAAGATTTTTGAGTAGAGAAGCTGGTGGTCTTCTTATTTATTTCTGTGGTAATGAATTTTAAAAACACAACACTCAAATTTAAGTAAAAGTACTTTTTGTGGTTTTGAAATAAACATTGGTATCTACTTTATTTCTTTTTTTATTTATTTAATTTATTATATTTTATTTATTTATTTATTTTATTTTTATATAAAATTATACTTTCATAAACTCTTAAGATTAAACTTGATTTGCAGTGAAACTGATTTGGACGTATGTGGAAGAATAGGTTTCTTTAAAAAGGAACAATGGAAATTCTTGTATGTCCTAAAGGCACCTAAACAGCTCACGGAACAACACAAGTTTGAGAGCAAGGCAGTAAGTGTTCATGGGCACAGGTTCTTTGTCATGCTGTTTCTGATAAAGCTGACACTGTAAGCACTGAAAGTCATATTTTGTTTGCATCCCTCCCCACCATCACTGTGCTTCTGTCTTAAATAATGCAATTTACATCAGAAATGTTTAAACCATCGTCTTGAAACTGCTTGTCAGAGAAATTTGACAACACCTTATGGGCTTTTATTAAATCAACAAATTTTGTGGAAATTAAAACTGGTGTTTCATTACAATTTCTTGCTGACAGTGATTTGCAAGGTTTCTGGATTTTTAAGTAGCCTGTCTTCTCGCCGTGGTTTTAAATCCAGCTGGAAATTAAGCACCACACAGCTCAACCCTCCTTCTCTCCCTCCCTGCCCCGGTGGAATGGGGAGGAGAGTCAAAGGAAAACTTGTATGTTGAGATAAGAACAGTTTAATAATTGAAAGTAAAGTAAAATACAGTGATAATGGTAAACAACAATAATAATAATGAAGCAAAAAACAAGTGATGCACAATACCATTGCTCACCACCTGCTGACTGATGCCAGACCCTCCTTCCTGAACCCAGACCGGCCCTTCCACATAACTCCCCCAGTTTATAGACTGGACATGACGTTCCGTGGGGTGGAATATCCCTTTGGCCAGTTTGGGTCCCCTGTCTCAGCTATGCTCCCTCCCAGTTTCCTTTGTGAACCTCCTCAGTGGCAGAGCAGGAGACGAGGAAAGAGAAGTCCTTGACTTTGGATAAACAGGACTTAGCAAAAACTGTGTTACCGACACCATTCTCATTCTGAATCCAAAACACAACCCTGTAACAGCTACTGAGAAGAAATTAACTCTATCCCAGCTGAATCCAGGACACCTCTCCAGAAGCATGTGCAAGTCACATGTGCATCACTGTTTGGCTGATTCTTCCTGGAGTTCTCCGTAACTACATTAATTTCCAACAAGCTCTAGACCTTCAACCAGACCACTTTTGAAGAGAAGCCCTTCAATTAGACTCTTACAGAATCATGGAATCGTTAAGGTTGGAAAAGGTCTTTAAGATTATCGAGACCAACCATAAACCCTGCACCACCACCACGATCAGCACTAAAACACATCCTCAGGTGCCATATCCACATCTTCTTTGAATATTTCCAGGGATGGTGTCTCCACTACTGCTCTGAGCCATCTGTTTCGATGCTTTACAACCCCTTCTGTGAAATACTTTTCCTAATACCCAACCTAAATCTCCTCTGACACAACTTGAGGCCATTTCCTTTCGTCTTGTCCCTTATTCCCTGAAAACAGAGCCAGAACTCCACTGGCTGCTCCCTCCTGTCAGGGAGTTGTGCAGAGCCACAAGGTCCCTCCTGAGCCTCCTTTTCTCCAGGCTGAGCCCCTTTCCCAGCTCCCTCAGCTGCTCCTGGTGCTCCAGCCCCTTCCCCAGCCCCTTTCTCTTCCCTGGACACGCTCCAGCCCCTCGGTGTCTTCCTTGTCATGAGATCCCAAAACTGAACGTGGAATTTGAGGTGCAAATCACTGGGACATGCACGAGCATGGGACTGACAGACTTGTGTGTGTTGCTGGCTGAACAATATTTTTTAAAGTTTTATAAATGCCCTGACAACAAAGCCACAATGACTGGGGTTTGCTGGAGTTCAGTGGCTCCTGATACTGTTCCTGAGTACAACCTGTCACAGGGACATCTGTGAAAGCATGGGCATGGCCACTCACAGGGTGACAGATTTGGACATGCTCTTCGTCTCAGAATTCGAAACTAAATGATTCATTAGTGGTACATGTCTATGACATACACCTGTGGACATATATGTATAACAATTGGATGTAAAATGACTGCATGCAAAGCTCTGGAGTAAAAATGCCATCCTAAGGTTAATGTCTCTACCCAATTTAATTCTAAATGCAAAACATTTCCCTCAAAAATTTTGTCAGCTTTCTCAAAGTTGGTGCCAGTAAATCTGTTTATTTCTTATGCACTTGATAGCTTAGCTTTTTAAAGTCCTATATGAGAGGTCAGACTACCTAGTTATCTAATTTACACTTACAACATACAAGAAAAAGAAAAATTATGCTCTTTCTTCCTGGTAGTAGAATTCAAAAACCACTTTAAAAGCCAGAAATAGATCTTTTAACAACATCTATACTTTTTTTTTCCTTCTGTGTCAAAAATTCATGGGCTGGAGGAGTGAATTAATCTAGGTATTTTTTCACATATTATATTCAAGATAGTGTTCATCAAAGCTTGCAAGGGAAAGACCCACCCCTCACTAATCATTATAAGATTTTATGCATGTCATATCTAACCTAAATCTTGCACCTTCTTCATTCTTTGTTGCTATCCAGCATCCCAGATACCTCAAATCTTCTTTATTCCACCATTTTAAAGCACTGATATGTCTTATCTAGATCGAGATTGTTTGCCTTTGATCGATCCTTATCTGAAGCAGCTACTTTCAGATTTCTTCTAATAAGAGGACACTTTTACGGTATTTTAAATTGCAGAAGGACAAATACAACAGCCAGAAAGCACCCAGGGATTACCTATTTCAGTGCGGTTTGCCTAAAACACATCGAGTTTGTTAAGAACTTGATGTGCAGAAGCTCTGCCTCCTTGGTGCCCTGCTGGTCAAATTACTGAGTCATGTTGGCCTTGCTTTGGCAAGATCACTCCACATTTTCCTTGGGGCTGCTTTGGAATAGCTACAGTGGAAAGAAATGGATGAGTTAGGTTTGTTTCTTACTCAGATTTTAGCCAGATTCTGCAATATTTGGTTTTCATTCCGCAGCTATTCTGTATTTGCACCAAACCCATATAAAACCCCTAGTACATCCCGTTTTTTTATGATGGAATGTTACTTTACTTATTTTTACATGAAGATATTGGTTATGAAAAGCTCCCTGAAAATCAGTGGCTCGAAGCCGAGGCATTGTTCCTGAAAGTGGGTTCAACTGTCCTGAAATTGTTATTCCTGTATTAGTGGTGTTCTTAACAGTACAATTCATTATAAATGGCCAGAAATCTTCAGTGACTTTGCTCCGTGCATTTGACAATGATAAAGAGATGAAAGAAAACTTCCTACAACATCAATTAGCCCAAGCTTGTCAGTGCTGACTTGTAGGAAAACAGCTTGAGCTCATACAAATGAGTTGATCAGAACAATTCCACCACCAGGCTACAGGTTTTCCAGGGACGCTGAAGATAGGGAAACAAACAAATATAAATCTTTCAATCCAAACTTGTACTGAAAGGCAGTTTGCTTTCCTTTTCTAAATATGCCAGGCTTCACCATATATGAGGTTACATATTCAGAATCACTTTGGCTGCTGTACCCAGAAATTCAGTGAGGCAGAAGCCCAGCTATGACAAAAATCATGCTGGAAATAAGATGTGGAAGATTTAGTTTGAAAGAAGAAGGGGTACAAACCAAGAAGGAATTAGAATTACAGGGCACTATTGTAGATGTTTATTGCCTTTTTAAAAGACACGGGTATTCTTTTTTGTTATTGTAATTTTAAAATTACTTCTCTGATAAAACTTACATGGAGATCTAAAGGAATGCAGTTCTTATTGGCCTTTAACTTGGTTTTACCTCTCCTTTTCTGCCACAAGATCAACCTTACAGAAAGCACAAGCTTCTGTTATTCAGTTCTTACAGTCTTTTGTAGAGAACTACTGCATGATTGGATTTTTCCTCCATAAATATATATATATTTGTCTCGAAACTCATAAGGAGGATTTAACACCTTAGCAGTATTTTCAAGTAAATAGTCCTTTGAGAGCAATGGTGGGGGAAAGGATTGTCACATTTGACTAATGTGAAATATGAAAAGTGAGCCTGCGTTTGATGGATTTCTAAGGGGTAAAAAGTACAGACCTTTTGTGTGTCACGGTGAAATGTTACAGCAATAGAGCTGAATGAGTCTGTGATAAGGAGATAATGTAATAATCCTTGCAGAGTGTGCTCAGCTCTGTCCAGCAAAGTAAGCAGCAAGGTGATAAGATTCCAGGCTGAAAGAACTGACTTGTGAACGACAGCCTAAGAGAGTGCTGGAGATTGTAGATCCAAACCACCTGGCTCCTTAAGAACGTTGAGCTTACTGTAAGGGTGCAACCGTAAGTACGTGAACACATAAGTCTGGATTTTTAAATGCGGAAAATTTTAAAAATAAAAAAGTTTAATTACAAGGCATAGACATAAATTATATGTGGCATTAACGATACAACCAGAAAAGCTGCTCTGAAGCCCCTTGCTGGACATTTAGGACTTTTCACGTGGCCTAAGGGTTCTATCAACTAATGAAAATTCAACACTCATTTAGATCATTGTACAAAGGGATGAATGTATTTCAGAAACATATTTTCATTTAAAGTTCTGTCTGTCTTTTTTGCTGACATTCGACTTCTGTTCTCAGTTCATGTTTTAGCCAATATTTGACAAAATCAAACAGAGCCTTTTGCTCCTATCTATATCATGGCCATTGTTATGTAAAATTGTCTGTACAAAAGATGTTTTACTTTTGCCCTCAGAAAATGTACTTTAACATTATTATTTCTCTTTTCAATTCCACTCTTTAAAAAAAAATCAGAGACCAGATAAGATACTTGAACAATTACCTTTCCCACTGTGTCTTTGAAGCCTCAGTTATTATTTGAATATATTTTCCTTGTAAATCTACCTTCTACTTGCCAATGGATCTAATGAATAGAACATCAAAGTACATTTTATCATTCCCAAGGTGGTTGGTGTTTGGATTCATACGGGCTTGCATGTGTAAATTTTTGTATGATGTTTTATGCCAGAACTAATATAAGCACAGTCCTTTTCCACAAAAAACCCTTTTTATTTCTGGAATGTTATGGCCTCTGAGCTGCTAGATATTTTGAAAATACCACACAGACTTGAAATTATCTTGAGGTACTAAAGAGAAATGCACCTTCCTCTTAATATGGTGTATCTACTGTCTGCAGATCAATTTATTTTTCCTCGATTTCACAGTTTTAATAGCCTTAACCCAGACTATTAGGTTAGACTGTGTCCTTATACACCAGTAAAATTTTTTAAAGTCACAAGGATGTGGTCAGTTGCTTTGTAATGTTTTGGGTTTTTTTTATATGAAACGTTAAGTGGTTTGTAGTGATGCCTTGCAGTTGGAAGTGGCTGTATATTTTGTTTTATTGTACTTTAGGCTAGAGTCAGGAGATGGAGCATTTCCTGTGCATTCCTGGGAACAGGCAAGAAACCAAGGGTGTGACTCTAATGAGGGACAAGGATCTGCTGCTGGCTGTGGGATTATCACTGCCTGTTCAACACCAGGGTTTGGTCCTCAAATCTACACGTCCTCATGGCCTTCTGTCACCAAATGCTCACTTGAGGGATTTCTTATTGACTGCAAATTAACATTAAATTACAAAGAAGCCTGCCATTCTTGTCCAGTGTGCCTTGATGAGAATTCATCTTGGCTGGGATTTCTTGGAGAACCACGTAGCACTAAATCTTCATTTGATACTTGTGGCCACAGAAAGGTATAAATATTTTTCTTTTTAAACTTTGGTTGTGGGCTGCCCTTTATATTCTTGGGGCTTCTTGTTCTTATTCCTGGGGCTCTTGTTATTAACTACAAAACATACAAAACTTTGTCTTTTCTGTCTGTTCAGTGCTCTGGAACTAAATTATTATGCACAATAATAAAAATGCAATGGCAAGCTGTGTCACAGGAGGCACAGCACTTCTCAGTGTTGCTTCAATTTGCACCTTATGGCCAGGCTAGG
The DNA here is from genome assembly GCA_013397755.1 of Cnemophilus loriae. NCBI lineage: Eukaryota > Metazoa > Chordata > Aves > Passeriformes > Corvidae > Cnemophilus > Cnemophilus loriae. Next base: position 18,743 of record VZTF01007892.1, on the reverse strand, counting down.
AGTTAAAACTGAGCTAAACTAAGACCGCAGTGCAAAAAAGTCAGTTGGATATTCACTTTTATTTAACATCAGGAAGACGCTCTCTTCTAAATTAAAATTTTGTTTCTGAACAGTAAACCTTGCAGACCTGTGTAAAAGGCAGCTTATGCATTCTGTGGTATGATTATTTACAAGCTGCCTAAGCAGCTTTAAGTGGCTTTCCACCCTTGTGAAGGGTATTGTATCTTAAAACTGTTTTGTACTGACTCTAATGAAAGACCTAGCAGAAGCCAATGTAATATAATACAAACAACATATCCCAAAATCAAGGGGTTTGGTTAATGGCCCTTCCTGATTACAACCATTTTTCTTGACAGGAATATTCAGAATATACACAGTGAAAAAGTGGAACTGATATTTACAGGCAGGAAAAATTCAGAGGACATAAATTTAGCATTTAAACAGATATGCTTCTAAAAGTGAACAATTCTGGAGAATCTAACATAGAGTGATGCTGTGGAGAGATTTAAGGAGCTGTTGGGCTCTATTTCTATGAATCTCCTGGGAAATTTTCAGTTGTGTCTCCAGCTACCAATATAAGCAGTTGCCTTGACATGTTTAAAATTTTTGGAGATACCTCATATTGATGAATTGCACATTCAAAGACTAACTGTATTCTGTTCTCCAGATCTCCTTTCAGTTCTGGCTCACAGCACTGGCTTTAGATTTCTACCACTTGACACTATGAAATCTTCATTTAAGCTGAAATCTGACTCTGTCAATTGAAGAAAATCTCAGTTAAACTTGACCCTATCAACTGATGATTCAACGTCCCCACACAGATTACAACCACTATACTATTTGAGGTAACTATTCACTAAATGAACCATTTTAAATGAAACATTTTCCTTTTGCTATTACTTTAATGCATCTTTTTATACCTAGCCAGGGTTATATATTACTAATTGCTTGACCCAACACTGCCAACTATATTATTATATACTGGAAGCATATAGCCTTCCTTAATTCTTTCCAATTATTTATAATATATGATATGTGATGAAGATCACTAAAAGGAAAATCTCAATGAAAATTTTAAGACAGTAATTTGGATAATTCTGAAATTAATCTCTAGAGGTGTTTTAATTATATTAGTTAACCATTACCAGGGGAGGGAAGAGGGGAGGGGAGAGGGGAGGGGAAGTCAGTTTAATAACTTTTTTCTCCATTTTTTAGCTTTGGGCTGAAACAATAACTCAATAACTTCAACTTACTTATGAGATTTAGCCAAACCTAAAAGAGATTTTTCCTCGCTGATTACTGACTTATTTCAGACACTGAAGAGAGGGGAACTTATGGCTTCAAAAAAGCTCATTCTAGTAAACAGCAACAGAATGAAATTCTGTTGTTAAATTATTGAATGAAGAACTTTTTCCAGTATTTCTGACTTTATTTCCAGTTAACGACAATTCATTTAAAGCTCCTGTGACATTTTTAGGTGAAAAAAAACCTATGTACTCGTGGAATACCTGATTTTTCTCACAACTGAACTTTTTATATCACATGAATAAAAGAATTGAAAGAATAAGGCAAGTTCAAACTCCATAATATGAGAGAATGAAGGAGCAGAAGGAATAGATTTACATTTTGCCTCATTATAACTTCCATGGAATTGTCTTGATTGTAGTTAATAAAAAGAGAATAAATTGGGGAAGTTACCAGGCAGATTTATGCCTCTTGATTTCTGCAGCACTATGCCAATTTACACTACTTGAAATTATTAATGTCAGCAGATTAGGAGGAATCTTGAAAACAATATTGTTTGCTTCTGCACCACTTTAAAAAAAAAAAGGAAAAAAAAGAAGCAACTCCAAGAAAAACTCTGTTCCAAATTCTTTCTCTGCTCTGCAGAGCACATTTGAAGATACCAGTGGAATACAATTGTTAATGTTACGTGTCAGTGAATACCTGCTTGTCAACTCAGACACCCATGATCAAAATTTAGGATATTGGCATTATTGCCAAAATTTAAGGTACTTTATATAGTTATTTTCAGCTCAGAATTCATCTGGTGAACTCAGTTAACTATCTCACTAACATATGATACTGTGCTTGTTTGCAATTTTCTGTCCCCTGCCTGAGATCCTACTCAGCTTTCCTTGAAGCTTAAATTGATCTATTCTGAAGAGCAACTGAGGCTCTCTCCTCCTTTTGGTGGCTTTGTATAGCAGTTGTTGTTTTCCTAAGAACAGTGAGAGCATTGCTTGTCAGTTTAGGCTTTATACAGAATTAAAAATATTTAGGGTTGTGGGGTTTTTTTCTGATGATAGTGGCAAATCCATCTGTGTGATTTTAAAGTTTCCCCACTATTACTTAGCCTTTTTTTCATGCAGAGATTGGGAATCGTTAGGGAAATAATTAGTTTGTACACAAACTTGGGCAATGAGCAAGGTGTGTCCCATTCCTAGTGCTTAATATTCCCATGTAGTTTAGACAGTAGAAGATGGGAGAGTTCTGTAGAATGGAGTGGGAGAGGGACAGGAGAGGCATTCAGCCCCTAGCAAATGTGTTAAAATATTGGTCCTTCCTTAGATACATTATACAGGAGAACTGGAAAACTTCAGCAATAACTGGTTTTATTTTGCAATGAAAAATCTGGCAATATCACGAGAGCTATTTTGTAGTTACTGCTATTGAGATATAAATGATTGCATCAGAATGGTTAGTGTGAGTGTGTAGGGATTACAGGAAGGAATCAGCCAATTCCCCAAAGAATTCTGGGCCATTTAAAGGAGTGGTTATTCAGCAACGTAACTTCCTTGCATGAAGAGCTACAAAACCCATTTTTGTTTCACAAGAAGGAGAATTTAGGCAAGGATTATTTCTATCTCCTTTGACTTCGACAAACCAGCCTGCCGGAGAGGACACAGAATAGAAATTGGGCAGCCCACAGCACCACGGGGCTTCTCGCAGCATGAATTGTGTACATTGCCATCCTGCATTGAAAAAGGGGAATTGAGGCACACATCCTGACTGCCATCATTCTGTAGAGAGGAAAATAATAGACTGGGAGGATGTAGTTAACCTAAATACTGAGGTGTTTTCCTGTATATTGACACCTAAGCTTCCCTGGCACTACTTTCTACTTAATGATACACAGAATTTAAATGTCTTCTAGAAAATACATGCATTTACTATTTATGGTAACTTATTTTTTTAAAACTCAGTTTAGTTCTAAAAACCTGCATTTCTTTAATCTCAGGTCAACAGTACCCTTCCCTTTTTTTAACTACTGTTAATTTTGCACTTATAATTACAAAAGAAGAGATCAAAGGTATCAACAAGAATTTTCAGGAGAATAAACCTTGACTTTTGTATGATTACATTAAATCGTGATGGATGAACCTAAATTCTGCTGTGAATCTGTCTTTTTTTTTTTCCACAGTGCTTATTCACCCTTTCATCCACGATGAATCCTGTGAAGCTGGGCAAGGGGAAACTCCCTGGACCTGGAGAGAAACCATCCCAGGCACCAGGACATGCCAAGGACCTGGAAAACACCTTAGCAGGGAATGACATGGGAGTCCTAGTGGACACCAGGCTGACTGTGAACCAGCAATGTGTCCTTGCAGTAAAGAAAATAATAGAGAAAATTATTATAAATAACCACATCGTTATATTATTTATATAATAAACTTTAGCCTGCTGTAAAAAAATAATCCTATCAAAAATAATCCCTAACTAGGAAGTAAAGTGCTAAAGAGTTTGGATTTCAGGTGTCTCTTGCCAATTTGCATAAAACATAAGGTAGACATGTGCAGGAGGTAAAAAATAAAATGGTCTTCTTTTCAATAAATAGAAAGGACAAAAGAGAAAGAAAATTTATATAGACCAAAAATTTAGCATAAGAGCTCTGAATCCAGGCTGTGTGGGCTTAAAATGGAAAGAAATGATTCCAAGAAAATAAAACCTTATGGAAGGTCCTTGAAAACTTGTATATCCCTAGCAAAATCACACCAGCTGCTGCACTGGTAAATACAGTTATGACACCCCTTAGGATTAGAGCAAGGCTCTAATTGGGAGAGCCAATTAGAGGGAAAGAACCCTTTTCCTGAGTTTGAGTGCTTTTAATAACTGCTCCTGTTTCATTTCCTTCAGGAGATCAGAAACTTCTAGTGCAGACCTGTAAAAATTAAATGGTTTTTTCCCTAGTAAACAGAAGATTTTGATGTATTAGGAGGCTCTGTATTACTTATCACGATTAGAGGTACTTTTTCTTGTAAAAAAAATTAAAATCTCGTGGTTGTAGAACAACTGACATTCTTGTGTCAGCATCAAGCTTGGGTGTAACAATGGATTTGTTAACAACAGTTGCCTGTGGTACAACGTTGTTACTTGTGGGGGTGACATTGGAATGGATAGAGCTGCTAATAATCCATGTGTACCAATCAGTGCCTCCCAGTTTTGTAATCTCTTTATTAGAATCAGAGGAGAGTGGTCGAGGTTGGAAAGGACCTCAAGAATCCACCTGGTGCAGCCTCCACAGGGTCGGTCCAGGAGGCTTTGGAGCAGCTCCAAGGCTGGAGAACACGACTCCTCTGGGAAAGATGGGCCAGGGCTTGGGCACCCTCGCAGGGAAAACACGTTTCCTGGTGTTCAGAGGGAACCTGCTGTGGTTTAGTGGTGCCACTGCCTTTGGTCGTGGCACTGAGCAGAGTCAGCTCCATCCTCTCTTTGTGCCCCCCTTTCAGCAATTTATCCACCTTAATAACATTCCTCCCTGCCCCTCCCCGAGCCTCCTTCTCCAGGCTAAACAGCCCCAGTTGTCTCAACTCTTCCTCTCAGGAGACATGCTCCAGCCGTGCTCCAGTCCCTCTGCCACCTTTGGAGCCTCTCGTGGAACTCTCCAGAATGTCCATGGACATCTGGGAATCCCTGAACTGCACCCACGACTCCAGGAGTGGCCTCACCCGTGCTGAGTAGAGCAGAAGGACCCTTTCTGCTGGCAGCACTCACCAGCCCTCTTGGCAGCACACTGCTGGATCACTGAGATTTTGTATTTGTAGTGCTTTAAAATAAGTAATTTTTACAAATTTCTCAACAGCCACATGCAACGTTGCAGGTCATATACAACAGGAATAACCTTAGTGTATATACAACCCTTAGACTGAAGGATGTTAACCTCTCTACTTCTTCTTCCATGGTCTTGGCATATTCTGTCTTTCCAATCTATTTTCCAATTAGTCGTAGATGATGATGGTATATTATCTCTAAGGAATACGTATTCTGATGAAAAAAAAAAGAAATGAAATTGTGAGTCCTTAGTAAGAGGCTACATTTCGAGTCATATTTTAGTAGCATCATGTGTGATGCTGTTCTCCACTGGTTTTAGCACACAGAAGTCCATCTCAGCATCTTCTTTTTGAATAGACTAATGTTTTGTTGACAGGGTTGCTGTGTAGGTTAAGGTACAAAATATCTCAAAAACCTTTATTGTCGGAACTGAAAGTCTGATTCTTGTAAACGAGTGAGATTTTAGGGGATGTACTAGCAATCTGATGACAGTGGCTTTGTGTAATTGCACTTCATTATCATTAAAGCACAGGTGGGTCAACTGAGCTCACTTGCTGTTGCTGTCTTTCTCTGATGAAACACTTGAAATTCCAGTTAGTGAGAGCTTGTTCAATCAATACGTAGCACTGAGGTAACCTACAGTCTCAAGCTGTTCAGGGCATTTTTTAGACAAGTATTCTGCTAGAGTGTCCAGTGTCAGAGCATGAAATCATACATCAAATTTTAAAATGCCTTACTATCTCAAAAGGCAATAAATTTAACTTTGTGGAAGGATAATCACCCCCTTGGCTTACAGACATTTTCCATATTTTTACTGTCTTCTTCCAGCAAAAGTTAAGGGAGTGGGTCCCTCTTCAATGGATCATTTTGCAGTTTGGCTGGTGTCTCACAGAAACTCAGCAGCAGGTATCCAGCAAGTCAGTTCTATCAATGTAAGCAAGCTGCTCTGTGCCTAAATTTAAGAGAGATTCACTACTCCTAAATGAAAATGAGGTATACCATGCCTTTGATTTGGCCCCAGAATTTCCTGCATTCTTTCAAACAAACGTAAAACAAACAAAAAACCCCCTTTGGTTTACAAAATATCCTTTGATTTACAAGATTTCTGCTTTCCAGCTGTCAGTAATTAATCCATCAAGTCAGTAAAAATCCATGTAGAGGCAAGATTTATTTCATACCTAGGGAAACAAGCCTTGCTTGGCTCTTTGAGTTCCCAGCCAGTGCTAGAAAGAGATTTCTCCTTCTTGGTTCCTAACAACATTTCAAGAACTGGAAATGAAAATTGCTGATGGGGGCCTTGCACTGCTGTTACTGGAGCAGACTCATTTCCATGTGTTTCAGATGCTGCTTCTACTCTTTTTTAATTGCTTGTGTCTTGATCCTATTTAAAACTTTTCGACTAAAGCTGCCTTGCTGTGATTTTTTAATGAGTTTCCACTCCCAAATTCCTTTCCAAATATTACCAAAACCAAGGCTACTGAAAAGTAAACTGTTCTCCATTATTTAGATTTCTGTTGATCTCATTCTTAATGACTTCAGAGAATGTGGTTAATATTTGATGGTGGAGTAGCACTTTTGGTGCCTCTGCGCCTCTTAACGTCTGTATAACATTTGACGTAGTTTAGGTTTAATTCTTAACAGGATTCAACAGAAAAATACCTCTTTTGCAACCTTTTTTCACTTTTAGCAAGGACAAATGGTTAAAGAAGTCGGCTGATGTGAATGCAGAGGTAGCAACAAATGGTGAAGCAGGAGGAAAAGAGACATGCAAGGGAAAGGTGAGATCAGGTCAAGAAAACTAACAGGAAGGAGAAGCTGGTCCAGCAGCTGGTTGACTGGGGACAGGCAAAAACGTTTAATGGTGAAGGTCCAAAAGCAAAAGGCAGCTAGGACTTGAGACTGTGGCAGGTAGAGTATAAAGGGCAGAAATGCTTTAATTTGGGAGGGTAATTTTTGACTTTGCAACGTGGGTAGTGAACATTTAACTTGGGATTTATTTGCGTGCTGAGAATGTCTTTTGTGATTCAAGAAAATCTGACTTTTCTTTTCATTTGTTCAGCACCACAGAGGGAAAAAAAAAGGAATCCAGAGGAAAAAGTATTGGTACAATAATGGCAAAAATATGACACTATTAAAATTAATAGGAACTTTCCTAGAAAAAGTATTTCGTTCTATTCTCAGCAATAAATTACTGCAAACTCTCCAATTAAAAAAAAATCCTATCAGTAAAGTATTTGTAGAGAATTACTTTAATTAAGTCTCATTAGAATCCCCTCAGGCTTAGGTTTTACTGGGTTATTAGAGAAAATGTGGAAGTTTACATTCACGTGGATTTATTTGTTCTTGAGTATGCTTAACTAAGTTTGAAGAACGACAGATTTTTCAATACCTATTGGATAAATATTGAGATACATAGAATGTATATCAGAAAGGCCATTTGTGTTCCGTAGCACTCTTCTTCATACTGAAAATATAGGCTAAATCTTTTCAATCTATAAAGTTCCTCTTTTTTTTTTCTTTTTAAGCTTTAGCCATTCATCACAGCACGTGGATATGATGAACGCACCAAATGTGCAATATGATCAGCTCCTCTGAAGGAAATTTTATTTTTTCAGCATGAAACTGAAGTCAGTTTACAGTTCTGAGAATACTTAGAAGTAAATTATTGTACAAAATCATATGTTGCTACACTAAAATGTAAACGTGAAGCAAGGCAAGAAAAGCCAGGGTTAGTGTGAGGAATCTTTTCCTACATTACACAGATATGATTAAAAATTAGTTCAATTAACAACAGCAACTCTCAGAGGGTTTCCAGTTTTGCATACATGGTACACAGACCTAGGGAGGAGCTCACCAGTGCCAGGTATCTCTGTCCTCTCTCATCATCACTCTTCAGGCAGCTGTTCTTCTGTCTCCCTCACAATGCTCTTTTATGTCAAAACCTACATTTTAACTAAACTTCCAGGTGTTAATGATGAGTAGTTGCTTTAAAAGGTGCGGTAACTCTTTGACGACAGGTCAGAAACAGATGCAGCTCTGTGATCTTACTGGGGAGGGTTTTACTTACCGTGTATGATAAACTCCAAGAACAGGAGAAAGTCCCTTTGGCCCTGAGACTTTGCCTCAACAGAGCGTGTTCCCACTGGGGTGAACTGCAGGGGGTGGAACGAGACGAGCTTTAGAGTCCCTTCCAACCCAGTGTGAAGCTCTGAGCCTGGGGAGGTGCTGGTGACAGAAGATGTGTGTTTTCTGCCTCAGCAGCGAGATGTCTGGTACGAGTGCATTATCAGCTACAGGTTTCGGCTCACTCGGTGCTTTGTGAGCCAGGACAGCAGCGCTGGTGTCACCAGACAGAGGGTACAGACATCACAGCACCTGTGAACACGTCGTGTAGGGACATCCCCGCGCACCTCAGCTGAGGCAACGACGCTGATGTAGAAACAGAAATGCTGGTCACTGATTCAGCTGGGTTTGTGCCCGGCCCAGGCAACAGCAAAACAACTTTGGTCACCTCAGGGTAGTGCTTAAGCTGTCAAAATGATTATGCATAGCAAAACATCACAGAATCACAGACAGGTTTGAGTTGGAAAGGACCTCAAAGATCATCTCTTTCCAACAGCCGATCAACAATTTTAAACAAATCAAGCTTTCTTGTAGCACTCCAGCAGCAGGCACGGAATTTGATATGGATTTAAGGTTGCAATATGTCCCTGAGGGCCCAAGAGACCAGAATTTCATCCATCTTGGCCGGTTTTTCAACCCGCTGGCCAAAAAAGGGAGGGCAGAATGCCTTTCCTCTTTTCACTCATGCATTAGTTTGCCCTAGTTCCCAGAGATTTTTACAGCAAGAACATAATCTGTGAGGTCTTCTGCTCGTTAGTGCTGTGTCTCACACGGACCTACAGTGCACTGCTCCTTTTTTCTGTTCCTTTAAAACCCCTGCAGCCTCAGAAGTTGGTGTTCATGGAATTGCTTCAGAGGCATCACGCAGGAGCCTCACTGGGGGCTGGGGGAGCGAAAAGTCTCTTGATTATTTTTTCTGAGTGATGGCAGAGAGGAACACAGGCCCTTTTCTTGAAGCAGAGACCTGGGGTGAGAAGGGAAATTTCAGCAAAACAGAGAAAAAGTTTCATCCCTGGATGAAAGACTGGGGATAAACTAAGGAAAAGTTCCATCACACAAACCGGGTTACCTCGTAGTGATTTCCTACCTCGTTATTTTTTATTTTGACATGGAACTCTGCCTTGGAGTCCTGTTGCAATGTATTCACACGTAATGTGTGTAACAAGAGCCCTTTTTGATAAGTTTCGTAGCCCAGAACTTTCTCATCCAGGAGTTCAGGGTGCTTTGTGGCCTGCAGGAGGCTGGAGCAGATGTGTGTCACTTTGCCACGCCAAGAACCCACTTTCTAGGTTTGTTCTGCAGGTAAATAGAGAGCGAAAAGTTTTGAATGGAAAAATTAAATAGATTTTCATCAGCAATGCTTCACAAATGGCTAATTAGGGATATTTTTGAAAGTATGACTAATTAACAATGCAAATCAAGAAATTAACCCAGCTGAAGCGTAGATGACTGAACCAGTTGCAAAACCCTGTATGTTGAATTTTCTTGACTGAATTTTCTTCCATTGGTGTTAAATCCATTTATGGAGCTGATGCAAAAGCAGTGCACTACTTAAATTCTGAAAATAGGAATTAAATGTGCAGAGGAGCCTTTCTTGGTATTTTGATATGACATTTGACTCACCTTATGCAATATTGTGCCATGTCTGGTTATTTGAAGGACATCTACTTATTCATTAAAAAAAAAAAAAAAAAGAAAATTATCAAAATAAAATTCAGCAGCTGAGAAAGCTGAAAATCTTTGAGAATATAAACCCCATTCATTCAGTTTGAAAACAGATGTAACATGTTTATGAGCACAAACTACCAAAATTCAGAAGCTGTGAAATTGGTTACACTGTCATGTGATGTTCATGTTATGCTGAACTCCTGACTGTTTCATAGATTCCTTCAGTACCACGATAAGCCAGTACAGAAACACTGAAAGCCAAACTGTAGAAACTTCAATACAGAGAAAGTACCAGAACATTTTAATAGTAAAGCTCATTTGATGTGAAGGATATTGAAAATACCAAATGTTTTGTATATTTTGGTGTTATCGTGGGTGCATTATCTATAATTTCTACAGGGAAACCTTCTTGATCCTCTTCTGGAAGATGCCAAAATTTTTTTTTCTTTTTTTTTGGAAATGATCCCTTCTTCAAGCTACAGAGATGAATTAGAATATTTCATTTAGTATTTACCCAATTTCTTTTACATAAAGGAGTCCAAGCAAGAAACCTCTTGTGTTCTGTCACCTCGAACGAACAACTAAAGATTTAAGGTTCCTGACAGGAGTTTTTTATAGAATTAGAAATGCCAAAAAGCAAATGAAAGGATTTGTCCCCCTTCAGTCCTTGAGCCAGAGTCCCTGCTGTGCTTTGTGTTCTCTCCTGTTGAGACTCACAGCACTGGACAGGTAATTCATCCCATTACAATCACCTTCTGCTGCCAGTAGGAGAAGTGCTCGTTAACTGGAAGTGATAATAGCAGTCTGGGAGGAGTCCCCACCATTAAAAAAAAATTATTTTATTTCTATTCTTTCAATCTTCTTGCCAAGGAAAGAAACATGCCCGAAATGTGGTAAGATGGAGCACTTAAGTGACATTCAGTATTATTTAGAGGAAGATCTATGAAATAACTACACAGTTCATCAAGCAGATGAATATAAATAGTAGTTCCAATGTTTTAAGTTGGCATATAACTAACAAAAGGTGTCAAAAACAGCTGAGTTAAGAAAGAAATAAAGCAAACCTCATTCTAAGTTGGAATTACAGTGCCTGTGGAATTCTTAAATTGTTCCTCTGTGAGCAAAACATTGAAGATGCCATAAATGAAAAAAAAAAAATAGAAACCTTCCATATTCATTAGAAAGTAACAGTTTCTAAAAACAACACCGAAGCTGAAACAAACAACAAAAAAGGTACTGTTTGAAATGGATGGGGGTGGGAAGTTTTCTTTCTTAAAATTACAGTATTTGTTGTGTGTAAATGTTAAACTCTTCTTGAACAAAACTTAACTTTTTGTTTCATTCTGCTCTGGGAAAACTTATTTTTGAAAATGTGCACAGAAAGCTGGAAAGAACCTCTTTATGGCTTTTTCATGGTTTTTCAGTTCTTTAGAATAAATACAATCATAAAATCACTGCGGAATCATAGAAAGGCCTGAATTGGACCAGACATTAAATATCATCTAATTCCACCTATCTGACATCAGCAGGGACAGTTTCTACTAAACCAGGAATAAAAAAAAACGTGATAGCTTGAGGAAATGCTGATTTTTCACTGGACTGAATTCAGGTTTTGCAGCACATGGATTTCTGTGCCACGATTTTTTTTCACTTCCACACGGTGCTCTTGGAATAAAGATTCTTTATCATTTTGACTAAGTTTAAGAGTGTGAGTAATTGTCCTGCTTTTCTGTTTGGCTTAAACCCTTAGCAGGAAATGCAGGTGCAGATGTGAACTAACACACAGAATGTCTGTTTGATGACTGTGTATGTGAGATTTTGAAAGGCAAAGCGATTCTTAGACATTGTGGACATATAGGAAAGTTATTTAAAATATGACTTCCTTACTGCTTTATGAGTCATTTATGTCTTGTATACTATCAATGCAGCATAAAAAAATCCAAAATCTGTGTTTTGGGGTTCACTAAGTGAATACCTGAATAAAGACAGGCACTGCAGAGTGCTTCAGTAACACCAGTAGGCATTTCATTTCTAGACCATTGTCCTCCCTCATTATAGCATCCGTAATAAACATTATGGAATCAGAGAATTTCGGGGGCTGGAAGGGACCTTAAAGCCCATCCATTTCCACTCCCTGCCATGGGCAGGGACACTCCCACTAGAACAAGTTTCTCCAAGCCCATCCAACCTGGTCTTGAACAGTTCCAGGGATTCTGACTCCAGAAATTGGGCATAAAATTACCTGTGCCTCCCTCATCTAAGAGCCATCAGTAATTTTTGGTGCTATACTGCTGAATTCATGAAAAGGCTTCAGAAAAACATTTGTATTTTCCCTGCTTTAAAGTAGTGAGATAGGAAATACGAGAAGCAAGTCAAAATCTAATGTCAGCAAAAATAATAGTATATTTTTATCTAGAAGGAACCTCACTGCTGAAGCGTGTAAAAATAGAACCCAGGTGTTTCTGTAGCATTAAAAAATAAGAATTTTATCAGAATGGGATGTTAGGACAGTCTTAATTCCATGGGACTTGGATAAAGCATTAAAAAACATCAATAGGAAGATGACACCTCCCACAATTGCAGATGTAAAAGTTTATATCCCTCAGACCTTTGCAGAATTAAATTACCCAGACAGTTTCAAGCCCAGGAAGATATGTATGTTGACACACTGAAAATAGCCCCGGGAATTTAGATATTCCCCATTCATTTTTGCTGCTAAATACACGTCTGCTACACAAATTTCTTTGAAAATCTCCTAGTTCTTTTTCAAAGATGTGAAGATATCTGTTTAATGCTGTTGAAAAACTAAAACGAATTCAATAGCTTAAAGAGACTACAAAGAAGAAACATAAAAAAGAATGTTCTAAGAGTGTGACTTTAAAAACTATTCTATTATAGATGATAATTTGATCTTTTCATAACAATATTTAAAGTCTTTTTTACATCTTTTTAAAGTTGTTCTTTAAATGGCATATGTCGCTTTTTGATTATTGCAGCACTTTTTGCTTTTAATGAAAAGAATGATTTTAAAAATTGAAGCATTTATCTGACTTGTAGTTTATTGCTTTTTTAAAATTTAATATTTCTGTTAATTTTATTGTATTGCATAGAACCGTAGAAAGGTTTGGGTTGGAAGAAATCTTAAAGCCCATTCCATCCCACCCCATGCCATGGGCAGGGACACCTTCCACTAGCCCAGGTTGCTCCAAGCCCCGTCCAGCCTGGCCTTGAACACCTCCAGGGATGGGGCAGCCACAGCTTCTCTGGGCACCCTGTGCCAGGGCCTCAGCACCAAACATTGCGAAAAAATTCTTTCTTATCTACAATCTAAATGTACCTTATTTCTGTTTGAAAGTGTTGCCTTTTTCCCCGTTCCTGCAAGCCCTAACGAGCAGCCACTCTCCATCTTTCTCGTAGGTGCCTTTTAAGCACTGGCAGGCTGCAATAAGGTCTGCCAGGAGCCTTCCCTTCTTCAGGCAGAACAACTCCAGCTCTCTCACTCTTTCTTCACAGAAGAGGTGTCCCAGTCCTCTGACCTACTTTCGTGGTCCTCCTCTGGAACATCTCCAAGAGATCTTGGAAAAAGAGGTCTTTTTGCACCCTCAGGACTGGATAGAGCAGTGCAGGCGGGGCCTCACAAGAGCAGAGGGACAGAAGCACCTCCGTCCACCTGCTGGTCACCCTTCCTTTCATGCAGCCCAGGACAAGGTTGACCTTCAGGGCTGCAACTGGACATTGCTGGCTCATGCCCAGTCTTTTAACCACCAGCACCCCCAAGTCCTTCCCTCCAAGGCTGCTCTCAATTCTTTTATCACCCAGCCTGTGCTGATACCGGGGGTTGCCCCAACCCGGGTGCAGGACCTTGTTCTTGACCCTGTTGAACTGCAGGAGCTTTGCATGAGCCCTCTTCAAGCCTGTCCAGTTCCCTCTGGATGGCATCCCTTTCCCAGGTGAATCAGCTGCATGGGGAGCTTGGTGTCACCTGCAAAGCTGCTGCAAGTCCATTCAATCCTGCACTCATTTCTTAAATAAATTTATTGAGATACGAGGGTATAAATGAAAAGGGACAAAGATTTTTCGAAAATGCTTTCACTCATAAGTGAGTGCATTTTGTCCCTTATTACCACTTTGCTTTTCAGTCAAGGAGGAGAAAATGTGAATCTTAATCGATAATTAGTCAAGTTAGTGGTACTTGCCTGTTAAATAATGAACTCCTGAACTGCACCAGGAGTAGTTTTCCCTTTCCTTTTGTCAAGCTCAGCCTTGCACTGAATTGTGCATTGTAATTTCCCATCCTTCGAAGTATCTAAATCACTCCTGCAAAGTCCTTTGCATTTGTGTCCATTTTGAGGAAAGGTGTTCTTGAAAAACTTCTCACTGCTGATGTTACAATTACAATCTTCCCTTGTTTTGTTTTGTTTCCACTTGTAAATGGCTACATACTTTACATTCAGCTTAGGACTGTTTTTTTCCTTACATTTATTGCTTTCTTTTTGAAGATGAAGTGCTGTACGCAAAGTACTGCACAGAAATACTGTTCAAAAATACGTTTTTTGCTGTATGCATTGATTCTTTGAAATAAAGCCAGAGCACTGCATGACAGTGCATCTCATACAGAAAGTGGTGGTGGTTCAGTTGAAGGTCAGTGGTGAGCACTGCAGGAGCACAAGGTGCAGCCTCTAATTCAGAGTGTCTGATGGCAGCTCCCACTCTCATGCAAACAGGAAACATCTGCATGCTCGTGCTGATGGCAGTCTCTGTCTCCATGCAATATTTTGTGGTTTAATAACATGTTTATCGCTAAATCTTAGATGCTCAGATTCTAAGCTAAGGGGCAAAATAAATGTAAGTTGTAGGTATGCAAACAGAGGGCATGGCAAGTGCAGCATTTTAGGGGGATAGTGGAAAGGAGACTCCACTGCTACCTGAAATTCTGCAGGTGCACTTTGCTCTTTGCAGTGTTTTGCCTTGGTAGGGTGAGAAACATGGAGAATATATGTTTTTAACAGAGGTATTTACCCATTTCAGAATAAAAACATGTACAGGCAAAACTCTTCTTTCCTTTGGTGACTGAGTAACTTGAGATAATAGTAAAATTCTTTTTCTTCTCCTGCTAGTAAGCTCTGCTTTTGTCCTTCTGCTCATAAATATTCCTCAGAGAAGGCAACTCTTCTCTCCTCAGGTCTCCTTCTTGCAAGCAGCGGCCTGACCAGTGTTGTACATCTGCTCTCTCCTCCTCTGGCTCAAAGATCCTTGATTTTTCTTTTGTAAATTTGGGTACCTTCCCAACTGGAATGGCAAAATTGTGCAATCCCAGGGCAGCCTATACTCTGCTGATTGTGGCTTCTGAGAAAACACACGACATGCTAGAAAACTGAGGGTACTTTGGTATCATGCCTGTAATGTGGGGGGACATTCAAGTCATGACTCATTGGAGACAAGCTTGGTTGTGTCTGGCTAAATTTTTAAAGAAGTAAAATTAGGGTATGGTATCAGAGTCAAGATTCAAGGCAATAAAAGTTCCTGAAGATAGCTCAGTATGTAGAAAGGCAATTTGTGGACCAAATCATAAACTGGAAAAAGAGCTTAAAGCCTCATTAAGACTGGATTCTTGGAGACAGGTGCATGGGATTAGCCATTTAACAAGAACTGGGAAGCCTCAGAACTCACAAAGCCATTTGTACACCTTGCTGGTACACTGCCAAGCTCAAATTTTTCTCATTGTCATCTTTTCTTCCTCTGTTATTTGTGGTTCTAAATCACCTTCCATGAGTTGAGATTTTTTTTATTTTCTTTGCTAGGCTAACACAGGTAAATTTTAGGCCACCTGCCTTTATTAGCACATTCTGATAATTTGAGGGTATAGCTGTTCTTAACATTCAATCATTTTGGTTTTCACATCAACCTTTTTTTGTTTTTTCCTGTACCTTCTCGTGAGGTGTCATTTCACCTCTTTGTTTTCACCCAGCTCTGAGCACCACTGCAGGTGTGGAATCATGGAATCATTAAGGTTGGAAAAGCCCTTTAAGGTCACCAAGCCCAGCTGCCAGCCCAGCACCACCATTAACCAAGTCCTCATGTTCACCATTAACCAAGTCCTCAAGTGCCACATCCACACGTCTTTTAACACTCCCAGGGATGGTGGCTCCACCACTGTAAATTCTAAATATCTTGGTGCATTTAATAATAATAGGTTCCCTGTTGCATTCTTATTTTAATCACTCACCTGTCCAATGCACTCCATAGCACTAACCAGCTTTCTTGATTTCTCCACCATTCTTACTGATTTGGACAGTTTGACCAATGTGCCCCTTTCTTAGTACCCAGGTTCTTGAGATTTATCAAATGATAGAATATCACCCTTGCTTTTGGAGATAAATGGTTAATAAATTCCCAACTGCAGCTTTTAGGCCTCACCACTGTTCATGTTTATAGAGCTGCCACCAGTTGCATTTTATGTACTTCTTAACGTGGCTGCACCTCTTCACACACGTTTTGTGAGTAACTATTTTATTATTAGATTTCTGAGAATGTAAAGTCCTGACTTGAGGCAATGTAGGTTTGCATATGTACCTTTAGCAGCATTGTGCCATTTTGCTCCAACTGCAGCAGAAGCAAGAAACTTAAAGCTAGTTACAGAGTAAGGACAATTATTTGGAATTCAGTTTCATTGTGTGAGTTTAGAGCAGGAGGAGCAGGGCAGGGGGGAAAGGAATTGCTGCCTGCATTGCTTTTAAGTCTTTGCTTAGGTTTTTGTGGTGCAAACAGAAAAGTATGTAGGGATTTGATCTAGGGAGAGAAACTGGGTGTTTGATATGTGTTTCAGTGGGTGTTGGCTGTTCCATTCTATATCAGTTTCAACAAATACCTCAGGGACAAAAATGGGCTGAGGTGAAGTCCAGAATATGATAGAATAAAACAGAATAGAATATAGTATACTATAATGTCAAAATAAACCAGTGCAGTCAATTTTCACCATACTATGAAGCATATTGGGTAAGCACTATAAATGCTGGTCTGTGAATGCTTCCTCCATCCTTTTCCAAATGAACCACCAACACAGCTTGGAATGAAACAGGAGTTAAAATCAGAACTGTCCCTCATGAAATGTAGGACGCCTTCTAAAGAACAACCATGCCATTTGAAAATATCCTTCAAAAACCTTCACAGAAAATCATGAAGGCATTTAATTATCTCTTCTCTTCATAATTTAATCTTGGAATGTAATGAGAATTCATGATTTGGGAGTTTTTATACTAAAGGACTATTCAAGGGAAAACCCTGCAAGAAATGACGTTGTGTGTAAATCCTACCCTGACTCAGTCTGCAGCTCAATCCTGTTTATCACATCTCCTTGAAACTTTAGGGTGGCTTTATGTCTTAACCTAACATTTTGCTAAATCCTGTCTCAGTGTCTTAGTCTTTATGACTTAGTCTCATACTCCAGTGCAGTTAGATCTTAGCAAGATTTGACAGCTAATCAAAGGGAAAAAACTGACCTGCGAACGCTTGATTACACCACATTTTATTTTAAAAATACAAAGTGTTAAGTAACCCTCACATCTTTAGGAATAATATTTCAGTTTAAAAAAGGTAAAACTTCATGTATTTTATAATAAAAATTTACTTCAGTCCAGCACATCTCACCGAGAATAATTTTTTTCTTTTTTCTTTTTTCCTACTTCCCTAATTTTTGTGACTTGAATTCTTTAGTCATTTTCAGAACAAAGGGTCCTGTGATGTACTTACCCCTTTCCATCACAGTCTTTAAAGTAAGGTGAATTGGAAACTTTGTTCTGAAATATAGGCAAAATCTAGTAGCTGCTGCTTCTAAGCTGTCTGTAGTGATTTTCAGTCTGCTCAAACTTGAAATTCAGAAATGGGAAATTATTAAAGAGATAGAAGGACACAAAAAGAGAAGTTCTGGACAAACTTCTTTTTGGGGAGTCTCTTGACTGAAAGCCATTTTATGAATCTAAGAAGTCATTGTTATTCTTTTCATTACATTTATTAATCATAAGAACATCAATTGCAGAATAATTGCAGAATAATTTCTACACTTGGTAGAATGGAAGACCAGCACATGCAGGCTAAAACCTTAAAAAGTTGTATGGAGGCTTTTCTGATTTGTAATTTCATGGTTGGACTGAGCAAGTATCAAGCATGGACAGGTACCTCTGACAGCAAGCAGACCTCAGTTCTGCTGATGGTCCAGCCTGATTTATAGCCAGTTACAGAATAAAACTGAGGAGCATTTTAGAGTTACTCTTGAAAGCCTTGCTGCTGTTGTTTAGTTTAGAAAAACAGTCTGAAGCATCTCTCCTAGTGCTCCACCTCTCATAGTGCTTCTGTTGGCAAGAATGTCTTACTGGGAGTAATTTTTCATTAAACAATATTTCAACTACTGAATCACATCATCCTTGAGGAATCCTTGGTTTTATTTAAAAATAAAAGCTATTTCCTTTGAGATTTGTTTTGAGTTTGAGTTGTTTTCACAAAACAAAATTAGGGTGTGCTGGTCTGACCCTGGCTGGAGGCCAGGTGCCCAACAAAGCCACTCCATCACTCCCCTCCACAACTGGGCCAGATAGAGAAAATGGAACAAAAGGCTCACGAGTTGAGATGAGGGCTGGGAGAGATCACAAACCCATCGCTGTCACAGGCAAAATACACTCGACTTGGGGAAATTAAATTTATTACCAACCAAAATCAGAGCAGGATAATGAGTAGTAATAATAGTCTCAAAAACACTTCCTTCTCGGGCTTAGCTTTATTGCTGATTTTCTACCTTCTTCCCTCGGGTGTCACAGGGACACAGGGAATGGGGGTCACGGCCAGTTCATCTCGGGTTGTTTCTGCTGCTGCTCGGGGAGGGGACTCAGAGTCCTTCCCCTGCTCCA
>VZTF01007891.1:14040-27155 GCA_013397755.1 Cnemophilus loriae | reverse complement strand
CCTCCCGCACCCCGTTCCCCCCCCCAAATCCGCACCTTCGCTGTCTCCGCCGCATCGCGCCCACGCGGGGGGGGCAGGGGGAGGGCCCCCCCGGGTCCCGACCCCCGGTCCCGACCCCAGCCCCCCCGCGGGTTAATGATCACCCGGGGGGGGCACGGAGGCGCCGGGGCCGCCCGGTCGTTGTCCCCCCCCGCGTAGGCGGGGCTCCGAGCGATCAAATTCCGGGGACGAGGCGAGATAAGAGCCGGGAAAATCCCACGGGAGACCGCGGCCTCCCAGACCTGCCGGGGGGTGCGGAGGTGGGGTGGGGGCTCTCCGGACTGCCCCCGGAGCCCCTCCGGCTCCAAACAGCGCCTCCGACACGCCCCCCCAAAAAAATCCACACGGAAAGGGACTTGGACCCCTCCATCCCCACGGCTGCATCCCGTTCCCATGGCAACGCGTCCCTGGCCCTCCCGTTGCCATGGAAACGGGGCGCCGACCCCCAAAATCCGCATGGGAAGGGGTCTTTGACCCCCCCAATCTCCACGGCTGCATCCCGTTCCCGTGGCATCCACGGCCCCGCCCCGGCCCCGCCCCTCCCTCCGAACCCGGGACGAGGGAATTGAAAACCCCCGAAAAAGGGATAATTGGGTTTAAAACCCCCGAAAAAGGACGTCGGGGGTTTTAACAGACCCCAAAATTCGGGATAAATGGTTTTAAATGGAAAAAGAAAAAACAAAATTAACCGGGATAAGTGGTTTTAAAAGCCAAAAAAACCCGGGATAAGTGATTTTAAAAGCCAAATAAAAAAGGGATAAGTGATTTTAAAACGCCCTGGAAATGCGGTAAGTGGTTGTAAAAGCCTCCAAAACTGGGATGAGTGGCTTTAAATGGCAAAAAAAAATCCCAAGATAAGTTATTTTAAAAGGAAAAACCAAAAAAGATAAGTGATTCTAGAATGCCCCCGAAAAAGAGATGAGGTTTTAAAAGCCCCGAAATTGGGATGAGTGGTTTTAAAAAGGAAAAAGGAAAAAAAAGAAAAAAAAGATAAGTGGGTTTTAAAGCCCAAAAAATGTGAGATAAGAGGTTTTTAAAGACCACAAAAAATGGCATGAGTGGTTTCAAAAGCCCCAAAACCCGGGATAAGTGGATTTTCAAATCTCAAAAAACAGGACAAGTGGTTTGAAAAGCAACAAAACCCCCTAAAGCCTCACAATGATAAGTCATTTTTAAAGCCAAAAAATAAAACCCAAAGGAGGCCAAAAAGTTTTTAAGCCTCAGAAGAACGAGATAAGTGGTTTTAAAAGCATGGGGGGAAAAAACCCCACAGGATAAGTGTTTTTTAAAGCCAAAAGAAAAAAAGGGACAAGTGATTTAAAAAGAAAAAAAAATGTGAGCGGTTTAATAAACCCAAAAAATCGAGATAAGTGGTTTTAAGGCCCAAAAAATCCTAGGATATTTTATTTATCAAACAAACAAACTAAAGGATAATTGGTTTGGAAAGTCCCAAAAATGGGAAAAGTGATTTTAAAAGTGAAGGGGGAAAAAAAAGATAAATTCTTTTAAAAGCAAAATAAACCCTCAGGAGAGGTAATTTTATAAAGCGAAAAAATTTTAAAGCCTCTAAAATGGTGATGACTTTTTTAAAGGGCCCCGAAAATTGGGAGAGAAAAGGAAGGTTTCGGGAAGGTTTCGGGAAGGTTTGGGAAGGTTTGGGAAGGTTTCGGGAAGGTTTGGGAAGGTTTCGGGAAGGTTTCGGGAAGGTTTCGGGAAGGTTTGGGAAGNGAAGGGAAGGGAAGGGAAGGGAAGGGAAGGGAAGGGAAGGGAAGGGAAGGTAAAGTGGTTTTAAAGCAAAAAAAAAAAGGAACAAGTGGTTTCAAAGCCCCCCACAAGTGCATAAGTGGTTTAACCGTCGTCGTCCCCCCCCTCCCCAAAAAAAAGGATTTTAAATCCACAAAACCGGGAAGAGTGGTTTTAAACGGAACCAAAACTGGGACAAGTGCCACTAAAGCTCAGGATGTCATTTCTAAAGCCAAACCCGTGGGATAAGTGCTTTTAAGAGTCCTCCAAAAACGGAACAATTGGTTTCAAAGCAAGAAAATAAAAAGGTACGAGCAGTTTCAAAAGACTCCAAAAAAACTCAAAATAAGTTGTTTTAAAAGAAAAAAAAATAAGTGGTTTTAAAAGTTCTAAAAATGGGTCAAAGGGCTTTAAAAGCTTCGAAAATGGGAGGAGTTTTTTTAAAAGCAAAAACCCCCAGTGTAAGTAAAATAAAAAGAAAAATATCTGGGATAAGTTGTTTTAAAAGGCCTCCAAAAACGGGATGATCAGTTTTAAAAGGCTTGAAAAACTGGGTTAAGTGGCTAGAGGAGCCTCAGGAAGGGGATAAGAGGATTTGAAAGCCCCCCAAAAAACAGGATTAGTATTTTTAAAAACTAAAACAACGCATGAGTGGTTTTAAAGCGCCCAAGTTGGGATAATTGAGTTTAAAACACCCCAGAAATGGCATGAGTGGTTTTAAAAGCAATAAGGAACCAAAACAAACCCAATTCAACCCCTCTCAAAAACTTTCAAAACCTCACTGGGATAAGTCATTTTTAAAGACAAAAAATTGGGATAAATGAGTTTAAAGCCCCTAAAATAATGGGATAAGGGATAAAAGCCAACATCATCAACAAACAAAACAAAACAAAACAAAACAAAACAAAACAAAACAAAACAAAACAAAGAACCCCAGGAAAAGTATTTTTAAAAGCCAATAAAATGGGACAAGTGATTTTAAAAGGGGGGGGAAAAAAGAGAGAAGTGGTTTAATAAACCAAAAAAAAAAAAAAATCGAAATAAGAAGTTTTGAAGCCAAAAAACCTGGGATTAATCATTTATATTAAAAAAAAAAAAAAAGAAAGAAAGAAAAGTTGTCTTTCAAAGCCCAAAAATGGCATAAGTAGTTTTAAGAGGGAAACAAAAGAAACAAAACACCAGAAAATGTAATTTTAAAACTCACAAAATCGAGATAAGTGGGTTTACATGCCAAATAAAATAAAGTGGGGGTAGAACGAATTTGTTTTAAAGGTCAAAAAGCCCAGAATAACTCATTTTAAAAGACAAAAAATTAAAAGCCACAAAAATGAGGATAAGTGGTTTAAAAAGAAAAAAACAAAACAAAACAAAACAGAGTCAGTCTTTTTCAAACCCCAAAAAAGGGGCTAAGTGGTTTAAAACCCAAAATAACCCAGGATAAGTACTTCTAAAGGAAAAGAAATTTTAAAAGGGAGATGTGGATTTAAAGCCACAAAAATGGGGATAATTGGTTTTTAAAGAAAAGAAAAATAAGTGGGTTTTAATGCCCACAAGCCCCAGGATAAATCATTTTTAAAACCCAAAAATGGGGTCAGTGCTTTTAAAAGCTCCCCTCAAATGGGGATAAGTGGTTTGAAAAACCCCTAAAATGGGATGAGCAGTTAAAAAAAAAAAAAAAAAGTAGGATAAGAGGTTTTAAAAGGGGGAAAACCCCAGGATAAGTCATTTTAAAAGCAAAAAAATTAAGATCCTCAAAAATGTGGATAAGTGGTTTTAAAAGGCCCTCAAAACTGGGATAAGTGGTTTCAAAAGCTCAGAAAAAGAACGGGGATAAGTTATTTTAAATGTAAAAAACTTTGGGATAAGTAAGTTTAAAGCTATGAAACCCGGGTTAAGTGGTTTTTAAAGCCACCAAGAAAAATGAGACGAGTGTTTTAAGAGTCCCCCAAAAACGGGGGAAAGTGGTTTGAAAAGCCCCCCAAAAATGGGAGGCACAGGGTTAGAGACCCAAAAAAAGACCAGGACATGCGGATTTAAACCAAAATAAAACTCTGGGATGAGTCATTCTAAAAGCCCCCGAAATGGGATAAGTGGATTTAAAAACCCCCAAAATTCCCCGCGCGAGGCCCGGTCTGTGCTCGGCCGGGTCTGTCCGAGTTCGTCCTTCCCTGGGGCTGTTTCAGCCCAGCTCGCCCTTCCCTGCTGTCAGGATTTACTGGAAAGATGCCGGGATCTGATCGCTAAAAGCTGCCTCTGCCCCAGTCAAGGTGCAAACGAGGGCGTATTCCAAAAGACAGAAACAGCAGAAACAACAACAGGGCAATCCCTCAGTGATCAATAACTGTTCCAATAACAGCGTAAGCATACGGCAATCAATAACTGTTCCAATAACAGAGTAATCACAGGGTGATCAATAACCGTTCCAATAACAGAGTAATCACTGAGTGATCAATAACCGTTCCAATAACAGAGTAATCACAGGGTGATCAATAACTGTTCCAATAACAGAGTAATCACACAGCAATCAATAGATACTTCAATAACAGGGTAAAAATACAGCAATTAACAGCTGTTCCAATAACAGGGCAATCACGCAGCTATCGATAGATATCCCAATAACAGATTAATCACACAGCAATCAATAACTGTTATTTATATATTTTTATTTACATGTATATATTTCTGTTTCTATTTCTATATATACTTATATTTATATTTATTTATATTTATATTTATATTTATATTTATATTTATATTTATATTTATATTTATATTTATATTTATATCGATATTCATATCTGTATCTATCTCTCCCCTGAGCGGGGACACTGCTTTGCTTTGTGGTTACTCCAGGGGCTGAGTGAAGGAATCTGAACATTCTCCTCATTTCCAAGTTCCATTTGACTCCTAATCAATGCTAATTCTTTTGCCAGCTTTAACACCTTGGTATCTGCACTGTTTATGTTGTGCTGTAATCTACGGGTAGTTCATAAATTTTATACTGTGGAGTAATTGTGATTAAGATCTTCCATCTGTTATTTCCTGTCTGTTTGATAAATAACTCGTTTCTATAAACGGACCTGGTTCCCCACCACCAGAGCTGGCCCAGAGCGATTCCTTACGTTTAAACTGTTGCCGAAACGCGCGGCTGAGGCGGGGCGGGAGCCCTGTCCCGCAGTGTCCCAGCGCCCTGCATCAGGAGCATCCCCAGGCTCACCCCCTGGGCCAGGGGAGCTGCTCCTCGGGCACGTCCAGCTGCGGAATTCGGCCGTGGAATTCCGCAGCGGGTTTGGAGTTCTGAATCCCACACAGGGGTACCCCCTAAAAATACGCAGCACGTACTAAATACAGCTTTTCTCAATCAGCCAAGGGGATTTCTGGGTTTTGTGCAAAATCCACCATCTTTGACATGGGAATGGATGCGGATGGGTTTGTCGAGGTCCACAGAAAACAGGGATCTCTCTTGAGCACATCCACACAGAGCTGGGGGAATTTACAGGTNAGGTGTGAGGGGCTCAGGGGGTGTTTGGGGAGGTGTGAGGGGCTCAGGGGGGTGAGGGGTTCAGGGAGGTGTGAGGGTTTCCTCGAGGAGTGAGGGGCTCAGGGGATGTGAAATGTTCCACAGCTCCGTGCCCGTGGGATGTGGGTCCAATATGTAAATTTTTAGTGCACAAATGTTCTCATACAAAACACAAAACGTTTCCATATAAAATATTTCCAAACAAACACGTTTTTACTTCAGGCCTATGCTCTCCAGGGGTCAGAGATCACACTGAGATTTAATTTTGACACGAAACAAAAACTGTGGCTTTACTGCTTTTGAGGTTATAAATAAAATTAATTCCTTTTCAAACCTAGTTGTTGCTTTCCCCCCTTCCCCCCCCCTCCTTTTTTTTATTTCAGTGGGCGAGTGCCCCCATCCTTTGCAGTCCTGCTGCAGTGAGTTGCACCCACAGTTTAGAAACGCGTGGTGCAGAGCAGTGCTATAATTACCATGTTGATTAGAAAAGACAGAGTGAGGTAAAATTAAAATCCTTTCATGGGACACACGGCAGGAAACCCAGCTGTACCTCAGACACGTTCAGGTGGGAGCCCAAGTGTTTCCAAAAATGGTTACAGTGGTCAAGAGCTGCTAAAAGGCTTTTCTGCATTTTACCCATTCCCCACTTGGCATTTTCTTTTGTTTTGTTAAAATCGTTCCATTCACTCATTAATATATTTTTTAAAATTACCAAAATCGTCATAAATTTAAAACCTTCTGGGCAGGACTAGGAAGGTTAACACATGTTTGCATGATCCCACATGTGCATCAGTTCTTGCATCAACTCTCAGTTTGGTTGGATTTTCTAATTCTCAGTTGGTTGAAACAAAAGTATAAATCCATAAGATAAATTTTTTTGTCAGGTTTTTCTTTCTTTTTCAGTAAAAAGGCAAAATAAATTAGCAAAAAACAAACTAACGACACATAAAATGGTTTGTTTTACAAAATTCTGTTAATATTTGGTCTCCCAACAAGTTGCTCTTGATGAAAACATGAACAAATCACCAAAACCAATAAACTGATAATACAGGCAATAATGGGGGCAGTTAAAACTCCCATCGGTTTCTGTTCTCAGGTTCCTGTAAAAATAAAAGCGAAAGTTCAACCCGCTACAAGATGGAACATCATTTAAAAAAAAAAAAAAAAAAAAAAAAAAGAAGGAGCAATCCGTGGGGTGTTGATTCAGTTCCGCTGTGAAACCACAGAAGTCTCTAAAAGCGCCTAAAAGCGGTGATCTCATCCGGCTCTGGGCTTTCTCGTTCAGACCCGCCGGCAGCCGCCCCGCTCCGAGCTCCTCCATTTCCCGGGGAGCGCAGCACGGACCCAGCCCGTGCCGGGGCTCTGCTCTGCTCGGCTCCCCAGCACAGCGCTGCTCTTCATCCGCCTGCGCTGACCCGGCCGGATGAGAGCCGCAGGGGCCTCGATCAGCTCAGCTGCCGGCGCCGGGGCCGTGAGTCCGCGATGTTGAATTCCCAGCTGTCAGAAAAGCCCGGTCAGCGGCAGCTCCGAGGATCTGGGTTCGTGCTGTAACAAGAGCGCAGAACCGCGACACGCCAGGAGCGGGGATGCCGCG
Source organism: Cnemophilus loriae (assembly GCA_013397755.1). Classification (NCBI taxonomy): domain Eukaryota; kingdom Metazoa; phylum Chordata; class Aves; order Passeriformes; family Corvidae; genus Cnemophilus; species Cnemophilus loriae. The sequence continues at coordinate 20,259 of VZTF01007891.1, read as the reverse complement.
CCTGGGCTTCTCCCGGTGTTGAGATCTCCTCACCCGGGAGCCAGGGGTGACCTGATGGAGCCGGGAGTGACCCTGGGGGAGCAGCAGTGACCTGACCCTTGTCAGTGACGTTCGCTCCGGGGATTTTAACTCTTTGCTGTCCACCCAACTCCCCAAAACCCCTCTGCACTAAAACCCACTGGATTTCAATTCGCCCGATTCTTCGCCACATTTTATTGCCCCCCTGGCATCGTTTTATTACCAAAAATCGGTAAAATAAAACCCCTCCGCACCAGTGCAGATTAAACAGCAGGAATTCTTTATCCGGCCGGGTGCGTGAGGGGATTTCTCCTCCCAGATATTTTGTGTGCTGAACACAGAAAAAGCTCCTGCTTAGATTCCGTGTTTCACACACAGATTCACTGATTTTCCCGGAATAAAGGCTCCCAAGGATCTGTCGGTAATCAGGCAGCTTACAAGACTTAGAAGAGTCAGTTCCAGTGTAATTGAATATTAATTTCAGCAGAGTTTCTGAGCCTTCCCTTGCCCTGCCAGTGAGACATGGGGAAGTTTCTGGCCATCTCCCAACACCAAAATGTGCCAGTCCCCCTTCTGCCCGAGGCAGTTTTGCAAAATCAATTTGCCAATAATTCCCTGGGGAATTCCCCTCTTTTACCAGCCCTGTAGGCCGCCTTCTGCCTTCCTTGGGATTATTTTGCAAACAAGTCATGTTTTTCAAAAACTGATCTATTAATTTCTGTCATTTTTGTGCTCACTGTATTCCTTTGCAAACAGATCACCATACTCTCTATTTCCTGACGTGTTTCCTGATGTTTTAATTCCATTATCCATTAATTCTGGAGGTAGTTCCCTGCCCGTGTGAGGTTACCAATCCCCTGCTGGGATTTTCTGAGGCTTGCAGCGATGGGGCTGACTGTCTGTCCCGATCACTGATATTTGGGGGTTGTCCCAGGACACGCTGGTCTTTGCCAGGTGTTCGTGCAGGGCTCCCTTCCTCAGCAGCCTCTCGAGCTGCTCTGTCAGCTCCTTGATTCCCTGGAATTACTGGGGACTGTCCAAGCCGCTGGGCTTCACAAGGCCACCACGGCCACTTCTTTTGCCCTTTGTAGGATTTTGACCAATTTCTCCTTTGTGCTGCACAGGAGCCTGGGGAAACCCGGCCGGGTTCAAGCAGGGGCCACACAAAGCTCGACCATGTCCCACTCCAGTGGGGCACGCTGGTGTTCCAGCATCCTGCTGGTGGTATCCAGTGCCCTCCTCTTTGTTCCAATCCAGCTGTGCCCAGGTGGGCACAGAGCAGCTTTTGTGCTCCCCGGGTCCAAAGCCCCACGGTTCCCACCGCTCTCGAGCATCTGGCTCATCCTTTACTCGCGTTGTCCGATTGCATGGAAAGCTCTGGATTCTCCCACTCCAAAGCAAACCATTTCCAGCTCTCTGGGCCCGGAGGTGTTACAGACACTGGCACCCTTAGGAGTGAGCACTGAGCCCTTTGTGAGCCCTGGCAGCGCTGCCAGGGCTGTGCACGGTTCAGCCAGGTCTGGATGGACATCTGGGACTATTTTATAGATGGCCCTTAAACCTTGCACTGGTCTCCATTCCCACTGTGCTGTGTAACCGCCAGCACTGCTGTGTTATGTTCCGACCCTCACTCCTTCCATAACCCACATTCCAAATGAGATTTTATAAGCTTTTCCAAAGTTTTCCTTGCCTCCCCCTCGATAGAACATTGTGTTTGCCTTCCCTGGCTGGCTTCAGGTTCGGGAGGAATCCTCTCCAGTTTGGCCACCTGTGATCACCCAGGCACTGCACAGCCCACGCCAGTGGGGTTACAGCATTCCTACATCCCCTGGCATGTCTTCCACCTCATTTGATCTCCTGTAACATAAAATCTTTGCCTCAATGACTTTTGATTCAGGTATTGGAGTTCTTATTTCCCCATCCAGGAAAGTTCTTTGAGCATCCAATTTTCCAAACAAATCTCTCCCCAACCAGGGGATTGGGCATTGCGGCAGATACAAAAATTCGTGTGTCCCTCACTGTTTTCCTAATTTAAATGGCAATGGTTGTGACAAAGGCCTGTTCCCTTCCTCCCTGCCACACCCACAGCAGGTTCCGAGTTCAGTTTCGCTCTGCAGGAATTCAACTCTGAATAAGTTCCTCCTGCATCAACTAAAAATTTACCTTGTCCTTCCCCGGCAGTTATAACCAGGGGCTCAGCTGAGGATGAGTCCCCTGGTCCCCATCAGGGGATTCTTCATCTCCATCTCAGGAGCCTGGTGGTTTGGAGAGCCCGATTTGCGGTTCCTGTCTGGTTTCCCCCGGCCTGAGGACACTCCCTTCTCCAGTTATTACAACACTCACCCCACTGTTTCCCAGTGAGGGGGTCCTCCGCCAGCTTCCCCCAAACCTTCAACAGGCATCCTAGGTGGAAATCTCTCCAGAATCCCCCCTTGCACTGCATGAGCCACTTCCCATTTAAACCATGCAGCATTCCAAACCTGTTCCCATTCAGGAGCTCCCAGAAGGGACCTGTTCCCACCTTAGGGGCCTTTCAACCCCGCCCCGGGAAGCTTTACTGCGCCTTCACCCCTTTAAAGCGAAGGATGCCTTGGTCTTCCCAGGGGTCCTGCTCCCATTTCCTGCAGCCCGGGGATCGCAGCTTCTCCCTGAGAATCCCTCGAGGTCCTGCAACCCTCGGATCTGTTGAAATTCAGGAGTATATCCCATCCAGGTGCCAAAGCTGTTACCAGAAATCAGTAAAAATAAAACTCCTTAACACCGAGGTATTCCTGCTTCTTAACGCTACCCTGGTGTTGAGTTTTCTTTTCACTGATTTTTGCTAACACAGCTGGCATTTCCTTAGAACTGGATTTCCCTTGGGAAAGCTGCTGTGGAGGCAGAGGCACCGTGGGACCCCCAAGGACGTGGGAGGAAACGTCCTTCCGCACCTCACTCCCATCCCCTGGAGCAGCCCGAGGGTCCTCCGGGTGCCAGGGGCCGTGCAGATCCCAGGATGAGCCACATCCAGCCTCTCCCTCCCTCCGGAGCTCAGTTCCAGGGATTGAATTCCCATCTTTTTTAGCACCAAGGAGATTTAGTCCCAAAAACTCGCGTCCTTGAGGACACCTCAGCACCCCAACTCCCCCCACCCCCGCGCTCCCGGCTCTGGTCTAATTTCAGGAATTTAATTGGAAAAATGTCTCCCGACCTCGTGATTTCATCTGAAAGGAGAAAAAAAAAAAAAAAAAAAAAAAAAAAAAAAAAAAGAAAGAGGAAAATTGGGGATTTTTCCTGGTTATTTGAGTCCCGAGCACAAAGGACTCGGCCCAGCACCTCCCCCTCCGTGTCCCGTCCGTCCGACCCCAATTCCATTGGCTCCTCCACGTGTGCTCCCGGCACGCTGAACTGGGACATCCCAAAAAAGCCACCGGGGGCCTGGCGTTGTCACACCCGGGGGTGGCAGGGAGGTGACAGCGTGACACCGCCACGGAGCGCCGGGCTGGGAATGCTGGGAACAGCCTCAGGCGGCACTGGGCGGGCATTAGGTGGGATTTGGGGAATATTTGGGGAATACTCCTCCTGGTAAGGGCTGTCCAGCCCTCGGCGGTTTAAAAGCCGTGTGGATATGGCACTTGGGGACCTCGTCAGTGGTGGCTTTGGGGGACAGGTGAACTGGGGTTTTCCCATCTTGGCGATTCCCTGATTCCGCGGTGTCCCAGTTTCCCCAGCGTGGCACGCCCCCCCTCCCAGCTCCGTGGGCAGATGGAGTTTGTGTGGGGAGTCTGTTCCCATTCCCANGGGGGGGGGCTGTGGGGCTGGGCCATGTGAACTGGGCCATACTGGGAGGGCTGTGGGGCTGCAGGTGCCCCCCAAGGTGCGTGGGTCCCCCCGCGGTGGGTCTCGCCCTCCAGAGCCTCATTTTCACTTTTTAATCATTTCTACATTAACTCGGATTTTTGGCGTTTGTTTATTTGGGGGAGGGGGGACACTGGGGGGACACGTGGTGGCTCCTGCTGTCACAAGGGCCCTGTCATGGTTCAACCATGACAAAGACCCCAGAGGAGTCTCTTTCCTGCCTCCCTGGCCTCCCTCCTAATTAAACAGAATAAATAGAATAGAAGTAAATAGAATTAAATGCAATAGGAAGAACAGAATGGAGTAGGGGAACCGGACTAAGCAGAAGAGAACAACTGGAATAACTTAAATAGAATAAAATACAATGAATAGAAAATAATAATAAAGGACACAGAAAAATTAAAATAAACAGACTTAAAGAAACTTCTGGCTTTAAATACAGACACAGGGCAGGGCACTGGTGGGACTGGCGGGACTGGCAGGCACTAGGAAATGCCCCAGATGGACATTCCAGGGTCCAGAGGTACTTCAGTGTCTGAAGAGAACACGGACAAATATCCCACAGGGATTTTCCAAGGTCCGAAGACACTTCAAGGTCACAAGAGACATGGAGAAGCATCCCCGGGGGATTTTCTAAGGTGCAAACGTAACATGGAGAAACATCCCAGAGGGATTTTCGAAGGTCTGGGAGAACTGGGAAGCACTGGAGGACATTTCCAGGTCCAAAGGCACTTCAAGGTCCAAAGGGACATGGAGAAGTGTCCTGAAGAGATTTTCCAAGGTGCGAAAGGGACACGGAGAAACATCCCAGAGGGATTTTCCAAGGTCCAAAGGGACATAGGGAAACATCCCAGATACTTTAAGATCCAAAGGGAACATGGAGACACATCCCGGAAAGATTTCCCAAGGTCTAAAGGGACACGGAGAAGTCCCTGGGTTTCAGAAGCCTCCAGGGGCTCGTGGCTCCGGGGGTGTCCTGGGGTGGCCGCGGCACCAGCAAGGTCACATCCATCACAGCACCGGGACAACCCCGGTCCCGCGGCTACTGCTGGTCACCCGCCGGGAGGTCCCTGTCCCCGAGGGGTTCCCCGGCCCTGAGCAGGTCCGTGGGCCCGACGGGGTCCCTGTCCCCAAGCATAGCTCCATCCTTGTCGGGGTGCCTGCCCTTGAGCAGGTCCCTGTCCCTGAGTGGGTCCTCGTTCCTACAGGGAACCCTATCTCTGTCCCTGCCCATGAGCGGGTCCCCGTCCCCGCAGGGGCCTCTATCCCTGTCCCTGTCCCCAAGAGGGTCCCCGTCCCCACGGGGGTCCCTATCTCTGTCCCTATCCATGAGCAGGTCCCCGTCCCCGCAGGGGCCTCTATCCNAATGCTGGGAACAGCCTCAGGCGGCACTGGGCGGGCATTAGGTGGGATTTGGGGAATATTTGGGGAATACTCCTCCTGGTAAGGGCTGTCCAGCCCTCGGCGGTTTAAAAGCCGTGTGGATATGGCACTTGGGGACCTCGTCAGTGGTGGCTTTGGGGGACAGGTGAACTGGGGTTTTCCCATCTTGGCGATTCCCTGATTCCGCGGTGTCCCAGTTTCCCCAGCGTGGCACGCCCCCCCTCCCAGCTCCGTGGGCAGATGGAGTTTGTGTGGGGAGTCTGTTCCCATTCCCATGGGAACGTCACCATCTGTCCCCCTGCTCGGTGACATCCGGCTGGGGGACATTCCCAGNAGGGTCCCTATCTCTGTCCCTATCCATGAGCGGGTCCCCGTCCCCGCAGGGGCCTCTATCCCTGTCCCTGTCCCCAAGAGGGTCCCTATCTCTGTCCCTATCCATGAGCGGGTCCCCGTCCCCGCAGGGGCCTCTATCCCTGTCCCTGTCCCCAAGAGGGTCCCTATCTCTGTCCCTATCCATGAGCAGGTCCTCATCCCCGCGGGAGTCTCTATCCCTGTCCCTGTACTTGAGCAAGTCCCTGTCCCTGAGCGGGTCCCTGTCCCCATCCCCGAGCGGGTCCCCCTCCCCACGGGGGTCTCTCTCCCCGTCCCCGAGCGGGTCCCCGTCCCCGTGGGGGTCTCTCTCCCTGTCCCTGAGCACGTCCCTGTCCCCACGGGGATCTCTGTCCCCGTCCCCAAGCGGGTCCCCGTCCCCGCGGGGGTCTCCATCCCTGTCCCTGAGCGGGTCCCCGTCCCCGCGGGGGCCCTGGCTGCGGGGGCGGCAGCGCCGGCGCGTCCTGCGGTGGGTGCTGAGGTTGGCCTTGGAGGCGAAGGCGCGGCCGCAGCGGGCGCAGGGGAAAGGCCGCTGGCCGGAGTGCACCCGGCGGTGCAGCCGGAGGTGCCCGCGGCGGGGGAAGACGCGGCCGCACTCGGGGCAGGGGTGGG
>VZTF01007888.1:0-11206 GCA_013397755.1 Cnemophilus loriae | reverse complement strand
CTGATAAATGATGGAAGGCTATGTGAGCAGTACAGGCTGACTTATACAAAAATTAGGCGGACTGCAAAAAAATATTTTCAGCCAATTATTATCTTCTTACATTTAAACTAGTTAGACTATATATATGTTGGGTTTGTGTGGCCAAGGTTTGGTGGGGAGGGAGAAACAGGGGTGGCTTCTGTAAGAAGTTGTTAGAAGCTTCCCCCATGTCCAACAGAGCCAATGTCATCTGGCTCCAAGACAGACCCAGAGCTGACCAAGGCCAAGACAATAACAATTGGTAGCAGCACTTCTGGGACAACATATTTAAGAAGGAAAAAAGTTACTGTGCAGATGTAATTGTGCTCAGAGAAGAGCGGAGTGAAAATATGTGAGAGGAACAACTCTGCAGACACCAAGGTCAGTGCAGAAGGAGGGGAAGGAGGTGCTCCAGGCACCGGAGCTGAGATTCCCCTGCAGCCCATGGTGAAGACCATGGTGAAGCAGCTGTGTCCCTGCAGCCCATGGAGGTACATGAGGATGCAGAGATCCACCCACAGCCCATGGAAGAGACCATGCTGGAGAAGGTGGATGCCTGAGAGGAGACTGTAACTCCGTGGGAGGCCTGTGCTGGAGCAGGTTCCTGGCAGGACCTGTGGACCTGTGGAGAGAGGAGCCCACGCTGGAGCAGGTTTCCTGGTAGGACTATTTGACCCTGCAGGGACCCACGCTGGAGCAGGCTGTGCCTGAAGGATTGACCCTGTGGAAGTCTGACCCATGTTGGAGCAGTGCATGAAGAATTGTAGCCTGTGGGAAGGACTCAGGTTGGAGAAGTTCGAGGAGTATGGTCTCCTGTGGGAGGGACCCCATGCTGGAGCAGGGGAAGGACTTCCTCCCCCTGAGCAGCAGCACAAACAATATGTGATGAACTGACCATAACCTCCTCTCTGTGCGCCACTAAAGAGGGAGGAGGTAGAGCCCCAGAAGGAGGCAGGGGTGGGGAGAAGGTGTTTTTAATATTTGTTTAATATTTGTTTTATTTCTTATTATCCTGGTCTGATTTTAATTGGTAATAAATTCAATTACTTTCCCCAAGTTGAGCCTGGTTTGCCCATGACAGCAATCAGTGAGTGATCTGTCCTTGTCCTTATCTCGACTCACGAGCCTTTTTTTATATTTTTTTTTTCTCACCCCTGTCTATCTGAGAAGGGGGGGTGATAGATTGGCTTGGTGAGCACCTGGAGTCCAGCCAAGGTCAGCCCACCACAGTGTAAACAATTATAAAAGCAAAATGTAATGCTAAAATGTGAAAATCTTTAGAATATATTTTCCTGAATTTTATATTCATTCGATGCATATGAGATATAAGTGGTTTTAAAGATTCACATCACTAAGTAGTACATGCATTTTAAAACAAGATACTAAATTAACATGCATGATTTTGTTTAGACATAGATTACAATGAAGCGTTGTCCTACCAAAAGTTTAAATGCTTCAGATAATGCATGTTTAATTATTTGGCTCTTCATGTTATTGTAAAGGAAATAAGTTGAGCAAGAAAAATTTTCCACCAGAGGATTAAAATAATTAATGAATGACTAGGAATTATACTACTCAGTATTTTAAATGTCAAGGAAGTAAGTAAACTGGAACTGTATTAACAGAAGAACAACTTTTTCGATGTTATTTACATAAAGGAAAGACAGTAAATATAAGGAGAGCTCATAAAGGGAAAGGAAACCAAATGAAATGTTAGTTTGTTGAACTGATCCCTGAGCAGTACAGCAAAGGTTTATCAACAGCATGATTTCAAAGCACCTGTGTCTTAGGTTACAATGTAAGATGTAACCAAAAGTATGTATTGTATCACCATCTTCATAAGCTGTTAAAAACAGGTGGGGCAGTGTTCTTTATCTCCTTCATGACTCATCCCTGATAACTCCCTCCACGGACTATCTCTGCTAATGGGCCATCAAGTCTCACTACATGACTCATGAAATTACATCATCCCATTGTGAAATGCTCCACTCAGGGGGAGGAACTAAGCATTCCTACCTGGATATAATCTGAGGTTTGGAACACCATGAGCAGCACTATTGACTGGATTCCCAGAGGACAAGAGCACCATAATCACCACTGGACCTCCAGAAAAGGACCAGACTTCACTACAGGATCACAGCTTTGACAGAATCACATTCATCACTCCAACAGGACTGCAGCCACCATTTAATCGGACTGCTACCACCACCCTGGCCAACAGGATGTCAGTTCATATCCTGATTCTGTCAGTTTAAGCCAGTGTTTCTGTATTATTGCCTTTATCTTAATTTTCCTGTTAAATTGTATTTCTGACTTGGGATCTCTCACTGGTTTGCTTTCAAACTAGTACAACCTGTTTAAAGATCAATAATTTCCAGAAAGATATTCTAAGTACATCTATTTTTAAAACCTGAAACCTGGTCTATGATACTCCAGTCTATTGCTATATGGCAAACAGTGTTCATCTGCCTCTCTTCCTAGATTACAAGAGTTGATTATGATAATCATTATAGGGTTGGAATTACCACACTTAAAGTGCACACAATAGTGTGAAACTACTAAAAACAAATTCTGGAGCATTGCAAAGCACTGCTATATCCACATTGTCTCGCCCTGATTAAAATAAATGTTAAGGTCCATAATGTAGTTTTAATAGCCACTGACGAATTAAGGTTCTTGTTCAGAAAGACTACCTCAATAGCATTGCTCCCTTGGAGTACAGAAACAGATTGAAGATTCCAAATGCCTTGGTACAGATTAGCAGAGCATCAGCACACACTTCAACCTCTAGAGAAGTGCTGTGTTTCTTTGTTGCACTAGAAACAGAGTGCCAAGTGGTGTGGAGTGTGGGGCAACACCACTGGTTTGGCAACAGTGACCACTTCCTTGCTTAGCAGCAACTAGGAGTTCCAAGAGCTGCTCTCAAAATCTATTTTTTTGAAAGAGTTAGACGAGAGATCCTTAGCCACTCACAATAAGGCTAGGAGAAGGAGGGCTTCTGCAGCCTTCCTGTGTTCTTGTTGCAAGTCTGTCATTTCTCCACATACATGTAATGTATTTGTAATAGCTCCTCCATTAATAGTTTTTATGATTAGTAGACCAAATTTAAAATAATCAACAACCTGTGTAAAAACTGCAATGTTATCACTGTATGGTATCTTTATAATCTAATAAAGTCAGAGGAAATCCTGTTTTAATGAAAAATAATTATTAGGTAAGAGGCAATATAGAAGTTTTCATAAAGGATATGTATAGTAAGAAATGAAAGCTCAGTATATGGCACTGCAATGTGGCAATCAAATTCAAAATTTGAAAAAAATTATTTTATAGATATGAGACTAAATAAATTGGGAAGGGCTTTTTTTTTTAAACAACAACATACCTATATTAAGGGGCCAACAGAAAGCAACAGTTCTTTCATCTAAGTTCACATTTGCAGTTTTGACTTTAAACAGTGTAATTTTTTAAAATGTTCTTATTGTAAAAAATATTATGCTTTGAAACATCTTTTTTATGCAAAACAGAGGCATCATCTTATGAATAAATAAAAGTTAAGCCTTATTTCATTTATGTGCTATTTCAACCATACCACTGATAATAATTCTTTGAAAGAATTATTGACTGAAGCATGATCAACTGTTATTAACCACCAACAATATAGAATGTTTTTATTGAGTAATAAATGATTAAATGTTTTCTAGCTATTTAAAAAGGTACAGAAAAGGAACTTTGCATGATCATTTAACTTTTTGCATGCACTGCTGAATGAATCATACAAAGCTAATTAATAATGACAATAACTGTAGCCAGAAGTATACAGACAGAAAAGGCTAATCAATTTTCTGAGGATCCACAACTTAAATTTGTATACTTCTCCAAAGAAAAAAAAAAGCACATAAATTTAATAATAAATTTAACATTTCTTCCACTATTGCTTTCTTTTATAAAGTCCTTATTAGGCCCTCAGGAAATTTTATTAATTATGGGAGTGGATATCATCTTTTAAGAAATTACAGCTTGCACAATAAACCTTAGTGAGTTTATGTAGTTAATAGAAAAGCAAACTCATTCCATAGAATTCTAGTTTTCCTTCATAGTCATCACCAGCATGGAAAATGACAGAAACTGCAATAAAGATTTTGGGTATTGCAATACCAACTTTTAAGCACTTTCTGCTCCAGGAGGAAATATAGTATTCAAAGAAACACGCTTTGCTTGAGGACAATAAGGTACTTTAGAACGGAACTAAAACAGCCATTCTACTGAGAACTGAATTGCTCAGAGCCAGCCAAAATGAGGCACTAGGCAGAGATGTATTTAGCTCCTATCCTCTAAAAGATTTAGGTACAGAAATCAAGCAGGAAAGTTCCTCCATCTCCTTAGGAATTTGAGCAGGTGCTTAGACCAGTTTTCATCTCTAATGGTGTGGGACTTCACTCCCCAACAGGCATGGAATCCTATTGTAGTGGCAGAACACTTGAAGAAAAGATGCCTTGCCTATACCAAGAGATACAACTTCTTGCACTATGCTGAGGCCTGGCCTACATCTATTGAGCCCATGTCTGTGTGGATGAGAGGGTCTCTGGATCTGAGGCTTTACAAACAGAATCTGTAGTTAAGCCAGAAACCCAACCATCAACTAAAACAGTTGCTCCTATATGCAAAAAGAAACAATGGATGTCAACTTGGTTAATAAGGGAGGAAGAAGCTCCTCATGAGAGAGAATAGGAGTAAGAACCAGAAGAGGCAGCTTGTTCTGTCACAGAACAGCCATGAGAACAAAAAAGGGAAGAGACAGAAATCATTAACAAGTCAGAAACCACCAAGTCCCTATCCCCGAGTGAGCTGCAGGATATATAGAAAGATTACAGCCATCATCCAGGACAGAAAATTATCACCTGGTTGCTCCAATGCTGGGTTCTTGGGTTAAACAGTCAGGAATTAGAGAGTAATTAAGCCTGGCAGCTGGGATCCATCACTAGACACTCAGGAATTGACAAAGGAATCAGAAGAGGAGCAGAAATGCACAGTCTCTGGAGGCGGCTTCTGTCAAGCATGAAGGCAAGGTATCCCCTTGTTGCGTATAGGTAAAACCTTACAAAATAAGGGCCTTGTTACCCTTGTAAAAGCATGGCTCAGGACTGTTACTTCGGCTAAGTAGAAAAGGACTATGGGAAAGTGAATGAGCTGAATTAGAGGTATGTTGGGTTAACAGGTGTTGGTGTAAGGAAAGAGTTAAACAGAACGACAGCAGCAGCGCCAGCAGCACCAGCGGAAGGTCTCTCTGACACAGTGTGCACCTGAGATAGAACTGAACGAACGAGTTTCTGCTTTTACGTCAACATAGACGCACAGGCTTCACGCACACTCTTCACGCTCCTTTACCATGGCTTTGGAGAGAACAATGGAAAATGTCAAGAAGATAGATTTATTGTAGGACTGTGATCACGTCTGTAAACTGTAACCAAAAAAGCTCTTAGGAGAAAAGATATATATACACTAATGCTTCTGAATAAACCTTAGATTCACCTGCATCTCTGTTGGTGTCTCTCATCCCTTCATGTATTGCAGAGGTAGAAAAACAAGTTATATAACCATTACGTGTTCACATTGTGGTTTATGGTGGTTGGTTGAATTACATTTGTTGTGCTTAAATGGAATGCAACTGATAAAGGCCTAACTGCTTAAAAAGGCCTGGTTTTTGCAATAAAACTCTCTTTTGCACCTGCCTGGAGACTCTGCATCGCTCTGTTTCGTAACATCCCCTCAAGAAAGATCTTGTAAACTACCAAGACAAGTACTCTATCGTAGAGGAAGTTATCTAGTATCTGAGGGAATTAATGGTGGTGGAGGTGATCTACAGCAACCTGGACAACAACCAGGCCATTAAAGATCTGAATAATGCTCAATGTATGTGATTCATGTTGTGGAAGGTGTATGGAACATACCAATGTCATATGCCAGCACCCTAGCAATAATAGATTGGACAGATTGAGACAACAAATGTGGATAGACTGGCCTGGCAGCTCCAGCAATTAAAAAAGAATCTCTTTTCCTCCCCAACCCTACAGGCCTATGTCTCAGCTATCCTGACTGTCCCAACAGGTCTTTCTCCTCCCCCATACAGGCTGGCATCTCAGCTATCAAGTGTTGCATGGATTCTGTCTTTCCCTGATCAAGGGAGAGGGAACCATGAGCCCACACCATGTGCCACCCTGTGGTTTTATCTGCATGACCACAGAGAGATTTGCCACTCAATCTATAACTGCTTTGTGTGGGCTTTTGAAGTGGGATCCTGTTGCGCTGCCAGTGCCTGCCAAGGTGGTAAATGTAAAACAGTATTTCATTCCAGGGGGGAAAGAGGACATTACTCAAATGATTCAGGTGCTCCAACAAGTGGGAATTGTTAGAGAAACCATGACTGCTTTTAACAACCCTATTTGGCCTGTTGGAAAATCAGATGGCACTTGGAGAGTGACTGTTGATTACAGAGAGCTGCATAAAGTCACTCCCCCCTCACAGTTACAGTACCAGACATGGCTACCCTCATAGAAAAAATCAGCAAAAATCTACATCCCTGGAAGGTAGTAATGGATCTTGCCAATACTTTCTTTTCAATAGCCATTCCTTCAGAGAGTCAGGACCAGTTTGCCTTCACTTGGCAACAAAAGCAATAGACTTTTCAGGTATTGCCTCAGGGATACAAACACACTCCCTCCATTTGCCACCAGATGGTGGCAGCTGATGCAGCGCTGTGGTTGGGTGCTATCACTGTTCACCATTATATTAATGATCCATTGATTATGGCGGAGTCACAACAAGAATTGAGGCGGCTGCTGAATTACAGGACCAAGGCTGGGCAATTAACCCAAAGAAAATACAGGACCCTGGTACTTCTGTGCAATTTTTGGAGATAGTTTGGCATGGACAGCTTAGAGAAATACCAAACACGGTACAGCAAACAGTCCAGCAATTCCCTGTACCGACCATAGTGAAACAACTGCACTCTTTCCTGGGACTTCTGGGTACCGGAGAACTTTTGTTCTACACCTGGCAGTACTAATGCACTCTCTGCAGAAATGGACTGAGAAGAAAGTTGTTTGGCAATGGGCCAAGCAATAAGAAGCCTTTGATGCCTGCAAGAATGCTTTGATTGTACACTCCTAGGCAAGGATATCCTTTTGAACTAGAAGTAGCAATTCTAGATGACAGTCTCATGGGGATTGTGGCAGATGACAGGGATCAAAAATTAAAAAGAACCTATAGGATTTTGGTCCAAAGCATTACAAGGCTCTGCTACACATTATACTCTGATGGAGACACAAATTCTAGCTGTGGTTTGGGCATTGCAAGAAACTGAAAGAATCACAGGCCAAGATAGTGCGACTGTACACACACCCATCCCCATTCATGGGTAAGTAACTGATAATTCATGCAGGGGTGGCCCAATCAGCCACACATTGGAAATGGAAACATTATTTAAAGCAATGATTTTTACTGTGGAAGTGGCATGTAACCACTCCACATGCCACTCTTCTGGGAACTGTGTCCCTTAGCCCGTGCTAGGGGAACCTTGTCCTCCCCAGAGATCTCCCCACATCTCTTGTGGAGGAGGCACCCTGTTATGGTGAGTTAACAGAAGAGCACAGGAAAGATGCCTAGTTTAAAGATGGGAGAGGAACATACACGGCCACTGGACAGAGATGATGGAGAGCAGCTGCATATGCTCCTGTTCTAGGAATCCAGGAATCATACTGTGGCAAATGGGTATACAGGCATCTAGTCAGTGGGCTGAGTCAGTTGCAGCATTCCTTGCTGTAGAAGACCAGACAGCTACAGAAGCTGAGTTGGATGGCTCTGCAGACCTCCTGGCCCTGGTGCCTCAGAAGCCGTGGGAGAGATAAACTCAAGGCAAGAACAAGAAGTGAAGACCTCATGTCTGACCACCCTGACATGAAGAGATGCTAGCAAGGACACCACTAGTGCAAGAGAATGCACAAAAGAATGACACTGAGGACTCGATAACTAAGAGATTATGTTGTTAAGGAACGGGAGCAGGGGGACCTGAGTGGAGAACTTTGTACTGACTTTGTACTGAAGTTAGAGAACTATAAATACTGGTGGTTAGTGTAATAAAGTTGGCTTTGCTTTGCTCCCACCTAGCAGAGTCTGATCCTTTAATCGCCGCACCTTGCCATCTTGGAAAGGCAAGCACATTACTTATACACTGACAGTTGGGTTGTATACAAAAGCCTCATGATGTGGTTACCCCGCTGGGCTCAGGAAGATTGACACGTACAGAAATACCTTGTATGGGGGGCAGATATATGGCAACAAATTTGGCAACATGTACAAGAACATCCCTTAAAAGTAAGATGTCTCAGCCCATCAGAAGGATGACTCATTTGAGTCACAAAATAATAGGGAAGTGCATGATATGACCCCTGCTGAGGTACATGCACAAGCTATGAATGCACATATAGCTTGTGGACATCGATCCACTCATACTGCACGTGCCTGGGATATAATCCATAACCAACTCCCTTTGCCATTACATGTATATAAGGCAATTGCATATAACTGTACTATTTGCACACAGCTGCATTTCAGGCCATTATATAGGCCCCGGGGGAAAGTAAAGTGGGATCAGTGGGCTTTGACTATCTGGCAGGCTGATTACATTGGCCCCCTGCCCCCATCAAGGGAGTGGCAATATGTATTCACTGCTGTGGATACAGTGTCAGGATTGCTTTTTGCTAAACCCACCAAACATGCCAACCAACACAGCATGTTTGAAGCATTAGAAGAACTCCTTCATCAATACGGGCCTCCTCATCCATTGCAGAATGAGCAAGGAACACACTTTAGTGGACATAATGTCCAAGACTGGGCTCAAAGCCTGGGAATAGATTGGATATTCGACATCGCCCAAAATCCCCAAACTAATGGAATGATTGAAAGAATGAGTGGGATGTTGAAGGAACAATCGAAAAAGCTAACCAGGACTAAACATTTACAACAGTGGAGTTCAAACCTTACTAAAGCATTTTTTTTTCTTAAACAACTAGAATATTCATAACCAAACACCCTATGATTGTATCATGTCATCTCCAGTAAAAGGCATGGTGAGGCTTGAGGTTCTTTCAGATGGTGTCTCTCCCAAAATATTAACTGCAGGGGAAATGGAATTGTTTGCACCAATGGATTGCATGGTGGGACCACAGCTTGTTAGTCTAGATATGAAAAATCATGTAATAACCCCTGACAATGCAGCAGGGTTCTGTACTTCAACTTCTCCCCTTATGCTACATCCTCTGTTAATATCAGATTCTTGAGTTCTTGCATTTTGGGTATCTTTGACAAATACCTGGGCCTTTTCTAGAAGGGATAGCCTTGGAATTCTGTTATTGGTGCCACGAACCCACCATCAAATTGAAGTTCAGTCTGAAAAAGTGCAAACCAAACCTCTTCAATCTGTGTGGGCAATCATCCCATCTCAAACTACCAGGCCTGGAGTAATTTTAGCTGAAGGAGCTGGGACAATGGCATATGTACTACTGGAAGGAGATGACGTTCCTATTTTCCTTCCTTACCACAAGTTGGCTCCCCATGCTTTGTAGACTTGTACAACATGCACATACTCTGGATACATTTCTGCAAGATTACTATGTAAATACTTGTGTGTGTCATGGGTTGATGCTGGCCGAATGCCAGGCACCCATGAAAGCCGCTCACTCACTCCCCTGCTACAGCTGGAAAGAGGAGAGAAAATTTAATGAAGGATTCATGAGTTGAGATAAGGACTAGGAGAGATCGCTCACTAAATACCATCAAGGGCAAAACAGGCTCAACTTAGAGATATAAAGTGAATTTATTGCTAACAAAATCAGAGCAGGATAATGAGAAGTAAAACAAGCCCTTAAAACACCTTCCTCCCACCCCTCCCTCCTTCCCAGCTCTACCTCCCTCCCCAGCAGTGCAAGGAGATGGAATGGGGGTTATGGTCAGTTCACCACTCATAGCTTCTCCCGCTGCTCAGGGAGAGGAGTCCTTCCCCTGCTGCACTGTGAGGTCCCTCCCATGGGAGACAGCTCTCTGGGAACTTCTCTGACGTAGGTCCATCTCATGAGCAACAGCTCTCCGCGAACTGCTGCAACGTGAGCCCATCCCATGGGCAACAGTCCTCCCCAAACTGCTGCAGCACGGGTCACTCTTCCATGGGGTGCAGTCCTTCAAGGACAGGCTGCTTGAGCCTAGGAGCAGGGCCCCTCTCTCCACAGGTCTCTCACAGGATCACAGCCTCCTCCCAGGCATCCACTCCCTCTGGTGTGGGCTCCTCCACAGGCTGCGAGTGGATCTCTGCTTTCCCTGTGGACCTCCATGGGCTGCAGGGGGACAGCCTGCTTCACCATGGTCCTGACCATGGCCTGCAGGGAAATCTCATCTTTGGCCCCTGGAGCACCTCCTCCCCCTCCTTCTTCATTGACCTTGGTGTCTGCATAGTTGTTTCTCTCACATATTCTCACTCCGCTCTTCTCTGACTGGAATTAAAACTGCATGACAACTTTTGTTTTGATTTCTTCTTTTTTCTTTATGTTATCACAGAGGTGTTACCACCATTTCTAATTGGCCCAGTTTTGGCCAGTGGCACATCCATCTTTAGAACCACCAGGGACTGGCTCTGCTGGACATGGTGGAAGCTTCTAGCAGCTTCTCACAGAAGCCACCTCTGTGGACCCCCTGCGCCCAAAAACCAGGCCATGCAAACCCAATACAGTGTGGTAACTTTTTGCTTTTTCTTCTCCACATAGCAAATATAGAGCACCTGAGGTATGCCTTCAGCTAGGGTTTAAATTGGAAATCAAAGGCAATTGTTGCCTGGAATGTGGAAGCAACTGCACTACACCTGGGAATCTCACCAGATCAGTTGCTGGCGAGCTACCTCATGTCTCAACACCACATATGCTATTCTGAGTTTGATGGCATGTGCTGCTTCAACGTGACTGCTGAATCAGCTGCACTGAGAGAAACATTTGACATTGACAGGACTTCATACATTGAGTAGGGCAACCTATGGGTGGTGCCTTGCTAGCTGAGCAGTTTAATTCCCTGACAGGAGGACTGGGGCATTTACCTTAGAGCATTATATCTTTATTTTTTCCTATATGCTCCATTAAGTGCCTCTGCA
>VZTF01007886.1:162608-176617 GCA_013397755.1 Cnemophilus loriae | reverse complement strand
TCAGAGGGGTGGCAGAGATGGCAACTCTGCATGGCCCTAGTTTGGGGCTCTACCCTCTGATTAGATCCCGCTTTTCACGTAATAAGAATTGTAACTCTCTATGAGTCTTCCTCCATCATACAAATTTATCTGTAGCTACCCAAACTTTGTCCAAATTTACCACGGTGCAGTCAGGCAGGCAGAGCAAGTTTGCACTGCTTCCTACAACACCCAAGTGGCATCAGGGCTCCCCAGGAAACCAGGAGTGCTCTGCACACCTCATGCACTAGCAGACCACAACAGCTGCACCACCCCAGACAGAATGAAGCCTCTGACAAGTAAGTGGAAAAAAAATACCCCGAGAATGGTAAATTGAGCAACAAGTATTTCAGACAGGTGAGAGCTACTCATGAAAGCATTTCCCATGTTTTAATTTGCATTTCAAGACCCTGAATTGTGCCTGTACAAAGATTATTCATTGATGGGTATTCTTCGATCTTAGAGTCACCACAGAAATGTGAACAATACTTGCTTGAAAAGAGTCATGTGGGGCCTGGCCTGAAGCAAGAAGCAGTTTGAGGGGATGGAAACTCTCCAGTGGAGGCAGCCTTAGGAGCTGAGGGGGCTGTGAGTGCTCACGAGCATGGCTGGCCTCTCCCACATTGCCCCACTCTTGACTTCAGTGCAAGGGGGCCTCACCATTCTTCCTTTTGTAACTGTTCCACACCTCCTGGTAGCTGTGAGAGCTCCCATAGCACACAAAAGCCACCGGCAGCACCACACACGGCAACCTGCTGGGCAGGAAACCAAGAGGGAAAGAGAATTTCTCCTTTGCAGACACTTTGCTCACACAGGTGCAGATTTCAAGAAGGATCTGGGGCAGCGTCTTTCCACACAGACGGATGCTCTGCTGGCAAGGGTGATTGCAGCTGCTCAACAGAGCTCTGCCTTGCTTCCAGCTCTCCCTGAGCCTTTCCATATAGCAAAGCTCTTACTGTTAAAACAACTGTGAATGAACCTCTCTAAACTTACCAGGCTTCCTTGCAGAGGCCAGGGGTAACTCTGTGTTTGAAAAAGCCACATCTCATGGTTGCTGCTTTAGAGGTGCAGTACAATGCAGACTTACTGTACTACAAATGACAGCTAGTATTTTAGTTTAAAGTTGGTTTTTTCTTTTTTTACTAGAAGGTGCAACTTCTGCACAACTAAAATTTGGTGTATTTAGCATTATGCTAATTATTGTTTACAGGCACTTAGGACTCATTCAGTCTTTCATAGAAGCATAGAATGGCTTGGGCTGGAAGGTTCCCAAGGAAGATCACTTAGTTCCAGCCCCCCTGCCATGCACAGGGACACCTTCCACTACACCAGGTTGTCCAAAGCCCCATCCAGTCTGGCCTTGAACTCTTCCAGGGATGGGGCCTCCACAGCTTCTCTGGGCGTCCTGTGCCAGTGGACATCAAAATACTGACTGCAACACTTTGAGTGTGACTATCCAGCTAACTCCTCCCCCACTGAGTGGTTCATCCATCAAATCCACACCTTCACAGTTTGGAGACAAGGATGTCATGCAGGACAGTGTCAAATGCCTTGCACAAGTCCAGGTGGATGATGTCAGTCACTCCTCCCTTGTCCACCAATGCTGTCACCCCACTGTAGAAGGCCAACAGATTTCTCAGATATGATTTGCTCTTTGTGAAGCCATCACCAATCATTTCCATGTGCCTTAGAATAGTTTCCAGCAGGAACTGCTCCATGATCGTGCGCAGCACCAAAGGGACACTGACTGGCCTGTAGTTCCCTGGGTTTCCCTCATTTCCCTTTTTTAAAAAGGGGGTTGTGCTTCTCCTTTTACAGTCATTGGGAGCTTTACCTGAAGTTTCCTGCTACAGCTTCTCAGATAGGATGGATAGAGTCTTTGCCTCCTCCTCCACCCTCAGGACCCACACATCCATCTCATCAGGTCTCATGGATTAGAGCACCTTCAGAGACCTCAGATGGTCTCAAACCTGGTCTTTCCCTACAGTGGGCTGACCTTCATTCTGCCAGTCCCTGCTTTTGCCCCCTGCAACTTGGGTTACTTTCCCTTGGTTATGAGCACAAGAAAATAGGTGCTATGTAAGACTCCTGGGCTGGAAGCAGGTGTGAAGGGATTGCATGAACTGAGCTGATATAACAGCCATACATTTCTGACTAGGCTGCCCACCTTCACCAGGACTCCAGTGAATCATTTCTCCTAGACCTGGGCACTTATCAGACTTCATCCTTTGCCAGGAACATCAGCCTCTTCTCTGTTGGTTTTTTTTCAGGTGAAAAGGCCTCCACAGAGGTGCAGACTTGCTCCAGGATTTCCTTAGTGTTCCCGTCAGTGTCTGCTGAGCTGGAATGGTGGGGTGCTGATGGGATCCAGCGCAGCCTTAGGCAAGGGTAGACACGTGAAATGTGCTTCTGCAAAGGGCACACGTGTGCCAACAGTGTGTCAGTGGCCACATCTGCCCTTCAGACACAAAGACTAAGAGGGAGAGCAGTCCTGCAGGCAAACCCTCTTGCTTCCTCCTTGCTCTTCCTCTGCCCACAGGGCCCCTTGAAAGCACCAGGGGGATTCCTGTCCTCTGTGAGTCATCCTTTCCTTCCCAAGCTCTCTGAGCTGTGTCTGATGCCATGTGCTTGCTGAGAGGAGCTAAGAAAAGCAACCATTGTTCCCACAGAGAAAACCACAGTTTTTCCAGTTGCATTGGAGAGTTGCACTGCAAGCCACTGAGAACACAAACAAGGGTCTTAGAGCATCTCTCTGAATTTGGGAATGGAGGTGATCATTTGGCCCCACTTTTTAAATTCCCCACAGGCTCACCTGTGCCCTTCGACCTGCCAAATGTGCCCCTGTTGTGCTCAGGTACGGGGCAGACAGAGGCTGATACTGCACCCAGACCCAAGCTGAGCATGGACCATGCTGAGCAGAGCCCAAGGGCTGGGTGGGAGAGATCAGAAAAGGCAGGCAGGGTCCATGGCTCATTTCCATACTCGAAGAAGCCAGTGACTGGAGACTACCACTACAGGGGAATGCACCAGCATCAGAAATGATCCTAGGAATTAACCCTGTCTGACAGAGGGATGGGTATGGCGAAACAAGCTTGCTTGCCTTATAGAGGGGGAGTGTACACCAGCAGGGCAGCCTGAGGGACTGCCAAAGCCTATTTACCTCCTGCACACAGAGCATCCTGCCAGCAGTGCCCAAACATCACAGCCCCTCCAGGGCTTGCCTTCTGCCCACATTCCTGTGGCTGGAGGGGAGCTGAACTCCCTGTCACAGCACTGACACTATCTGCAACCAGGCATCTACAGCTGTTCAGAGTCCCTCCTGGTGGCATTTCTGATGATTGATTGAGGCTAAAGCCTAGAAACCTCTGCTTCCCTGCAGAATGGGGAAGAGAAGACAGTTTCAGTCCATGCCTGTTTTTGTCTCAAGAGCACTGGTGATTACAATTCAACTTGGCCTCACATCTCCAATAAGTCCAAGCCTGTCAGGCACGTGATTAGCACTTGAGGCTCATTGGGAGAAACTAATCCATGACTGCTGGGTGCAGTCAAGATGCACAGGCTGGGAGGGACACCTCTGTCCTCACTCTCCTTACACTCCTTTCCAAATCATTCTGTAAAAATTGGCATGGGAAAAGGGCACCTTGGAGCAAAGGAGCCTGTGCTCTAACCCAGGATGGCTTTTTGTGTGCTTTGGAGGTGTCCATGGGAAGCTGTTAAGGGACATCCCCTGGAGAGATGGCGCTCATCCCTTGTGCAAAGCAGTTGAATGTGTGTGTGGGGCCAGCACACTGATGGAGAAACGAGAGTGCTCAAACAGAAAGGGGAAAGAAACACTCAGCTTCCAGCCTTGTAGGGATTAAGAGCATCTAGGAGAGCAATGGAACAGTTCTCAGAGAGTTTTTTACCCTGCACAGTGGTATGAGAGAGCCGCCTACAGGCTCTCTGCCCCAGCTAGGGGAAGGAGGCTGAGTCAAGTGAAATTTCAGCAAGGATAAGACGGTGTAGATGTGACCAAATAGGCACCTTTTGTAACGTGCAGTGTGTGCTTGCTGTGAAATGGGAAATGCTGAATGCCTAAGACAGGAGTGGTAACAAAAGGTTGGTCTCTTTGTCTCCTAAAGGCAGATATTTACTGTTTTGGTTTTTTCTCTAGTTGATGCTGTTAAATGAATACCTTCCTTGCTGACATTGTTTATTACCCACAAATATAGAAAGCCTTTTTCAGAAATACCTGGACTGCCTGTCCCTGCCGCAAGGAGTTATGAGCCTGGCAGGCTAAACAAAGCCCCAGCATGGGCCAGAAGGGGAGGGTCAGGAGGAAGGAGAAATAGCTACGCTGATAATTCAGGTCAGGCTCCTGGGTTCAGCCCTTTGCTTACCAGCAAAAGGTGTCCTTTCTTACGCTATATTATCTCACACACAAAGAGTAAAGGACAAGGTGAAATCTAAGAAGCAGAAGGCAAAGTTCAACCTTTTTGGCAAGGCAGCTCAGCAGCTGAGAGAGGTGACAGCAAAGTGCACTGCAGTCTTGCTGTGTTTGATGACATGTGCTTGCTGAGAGGAGCTAAGAAAAGCAATCACTCTGTCCACCAGTGGAGAGTTGTATTGCAAGGCACTGAGAACACAAACACGAGTCTTAGAGCATCTCTGTACTCCTCACCAGCAACCAAAGCTGCTGAGTGGGTCTTTAAAAGTGATGGAGCAGAGAGACCTTGAGGATGCTCTGCTTAGGAGTCATGGCAGGGAAAGGGAGTGGCAAAGCAAGTCACTGAACAAGGCATTATGGCAAGAGCTGGGAAATGGTGGCACTCTAACCTGTACTGGTCCATCAGATGCTAAAGGACATCTGAGAGGTGTCTAAGAACAAGAGGCAAAATTCGTGTTTCCTGAATCTGTGCTCTAGTGATGGGAAGCGGAGGCACAGTGGAGCACGCAGTTCATCATCCCTAGGGTGTCAAGCCCAAGGCACTCTTCTGCAGTACCTCTTAGCACTCATGTTCCCCACAGGATCTACTCTAGGCACTGTTTGGAATTCAGCTGACACAAAACCTTTCAGATGGGGTATGGCTTAGTTTTAGCTACCACCCTCCCACCCCTCAATCATTGCAGCTGTGCTCCTCGTTAAAACCTCTTGTCAGCTGACACTAGATCACTACACAATGTCAAGCAAGGCTGATGAAAAAGGGGTCAGGGCCAGCTTGGATCCCAGACCCTTCCTTTGCACAGAAAACATGCACTAGAAGCTTCTCCACCTGCCTTCCAGGTGCACTGGGACTGTAAGGGGAGGAGAGTTTTGTACAGGTACAGCATTTCAGGGAGGAAAAATGCCCTGTGAGAGCAGCACAGCAAGACAATAAAGTGACAACAGGACAATGACACAATGCACCCTGCTCAGTGCATGGTGTCCCCGTGATGGGGTGAACAGAGCAGCAACCACATCCTGTGCCTGTGGCTGCGCTGCTGTTCCCTGCACTGTTCTCCGTGGCACTACACACAATGAGTTGTACCCCGTATCTGCCAGGGGTGTGGGATATGCTCAGGGATCTCGCCCTATTGTTCCCTCTCTCTGTCTGACAGCTTTACCCTGCCCCACTGCCACTGTCAGCCCATTGTTGGGATGGGAGGGACCCTCCTGCCTCACTCGGGCCATCTTCCTTGCCCCTGACCCTCTGCAAAAGAAGGACCCTGATCTGTCAGGTGGGACCTCAGCAGAAGTGCCAGGATGGGATGAGCCCACATGTTGAGGATGCAGGCAGGGCGGCTCACACTGCTGGGTGCGGCCACCACATGTTTTTGTCTTGGTTCCTCTTTTCACAAACACCGAGGTGCAAACTCAGCAATATCATCTCTGCCACAGGCAGCCCCAGACTCCTCTGGGGATGGCTGGGAGACTGAGAGCTGCAGAGTGTGACAAGAGTCTGCAGGGCTACAGGACCTTCTTGCATCCCACTGTACATGACACAGACAGATCCTGGTCTTAGTGTGCACCTTGAAAACAAACAGGAAAGACACACAACACTTGGACATGGTTGCATTTGCTGGCCTGGGAGAACAGCTTCAGCAGGGATCTGGGCAATGGGAAGACACTCTGGGCAGGAGAATATCCTCTGCTGCAGTTTTAGCCCTTGGTTTTTACGTGAGAGTGTGCTGTGCTTACACTCTCTGCTATCGCACAGACACATTTTCCCTGGGAAAAGGCTCCCATGACACTTCTCACATGGTACAGACCCTGATGTCACTTCACATCAGCAATTAAAGTTTCTGATCCCATTCCCTGTACTCTGTACTCTGTCACAGCCACTAGATCAGCTGTTTTCTCTAGCCTGCATCCACCCAGACACAACCCTGCAGTGGACTGGGATGAGATGATTAGATGCTAGTTTAATGATTTTTGTCACCAGCTCCAAAAAAATTAGTTTAGAGAACTACTCCAATTCAGGCAGATACAGAACAACGTAAGGTCACAGTTCCTGGACCCACAGCTCAGTTGCTGGACAGTGCAGCCTCCTGGGAGGGCAGATAACATGTGAACCTGCAAATTCACACTGACTCTGCTGGCATCAAAGTGCGTAGCCAGTGTAGGAAGAGCCCAGCAGAACCCTGGGGGTGTCCTGACCCTTTCAGCACCAAGGAAGCCCATTAAAGAGCAATCCCAGAATACTATAACTCCTGTTCCCAGGCTCTCCTGGACACCCAGGAGTTCAGCTCATGGCTCCCCAGGTCTTTGTTGGGCACCAGCACCCATCTCCTCTGTGGTGAGGACATAGCACCCTGACACTGTGCAAGGACAGATGGACGCTTGTATTTCTAGCTCCATGGGGGAACACTACAGAACCTGGAGAGGCTTTCCCAGCACCCCAAGCTTTGCTGCCCTCCATCCCCAAACACAACTCTGCCTAACCACAACCCAGCTGGTGGGCTTGGGCCCCGGTGTGGACGTCAGACCTCTCTGACACAGCTGCTCTATCCTGCATGCCATGAAGATGCCCAGCAGCTCTGCAGCAGGAGCACAGTACAACCTTCTCTTGGGGGCAGAGGAGGGAGCACTGCTTACCTCTTTCCTGGGATTTTCCATAATTGTTGGGATATGGATTACCACGATTTTGTGCTGCCAGCAGAGGTGTGAGGAGCAGGAGAAACATCCATCGCAGGGCCATGTTTGCCTATGCTCCCAGAGCAGGATTGAGGTCTGAGCCACGCCGGGTGCCTCACTGCACACCCGTCTGATTGTGACTGGTGCAAGCACGGGGAGGAAACAGGCACGCAGAAAAATCACATATGGTGCAAGAGGCTTCCTCATTGGAGAGGCAAACTCCGCCAGTGTCAGCGCTGCCTTCTTTCTCTTTCAGCTCCATGACCCTTTTGCAATCTCGCTGTCTCCAGTCGCTTGTCTAAACCCACAGTTTTTAGGTCTTCTCTCAGGAGCAGCTACTAACCACAGCTGGGTTGCCTCCTCCCCAGCACAGATCTCAGAAGGACTTGTGAGGTATTCTGGTTCATGGCTGGGCTTTAGCAGGAAGATGTGGCTTCCATACTCACCCAGAAAGTCAAGCAGTGACTACATCAGGACAACCCTCACCTTGTTACTGCCGCAGTAAGGATTGTGATAAAATGGACTTCTGAAGGGCACAGATGATCTTAATTACCTGGCAGTGTGTGCCATGGATGGGAAAGCCAAGGTGTTGGAGTGGTTGGGTGCTCAGGACTGGGCTGAGAGCAGATGCTTGGGCAGAAGGCGACGAGAGACCTGGAGGCCTCGAGCTCAACTGCTGTGGCACATTGTGTTGTCAGAACATGGTGGGAGTGGGAATGACCATGAAGGAGTGGGAGGCCAGCACAGGCAGTGGGGCAGAAAAGGGGCTGCTGGTGAGGCTGTCTGTGCAGCTGGAGGCTGATGGCACTGGCCACAGCAACAGACCCAACCATCAGAGGTGGTCCAGGGCAGGAGCTGATGAATTTGTCCTTCCCCAGCCACCTTGCTGGATGTTCCTGGCCTACATCGCAACCGAAACACACAACTAGGAGAAAAACAAGCCCTCAAGTCTTCTCTGAGGCTTCACGGCCAGGCTGCAGTCCCCTGTGATTGCCCTCCTCTGTTGTGCTCCTCATAAGGACTGCTGTTCGCACACCTGGGGTCAGGCTTTGCTTTCTGCTGATTTGCACACCCAGCAACACCTTTATTCAGTAGCATTGAGCAGGCCAGTGCAGGGCGGCCCTCTCCAAATACACTCTCCTCAGCCACCCCCAAAATCTAAGCCTGAGCAAAACATGGTAAAGTCTTGTTTTCTTCTTTTTCTGGCATTATAGGAGGTGCTTGGGGACAGATACTCCTGCAGGGTTTCACCTCCCAGGGAGAGAGCAAGAGATGGTCCAGCCACATTCCCTCCTGGCTCAGAAAGGCAGTCTCAGCCTCTTCTCCCTTGTCTGTATTTCACCTCTTCTGCAACAGAGCTGGCAGGGCCAGGTGTCCCCACCTCCATGAACCTGCCTTTTTATTTCCTTTGCTCAAATATGAAGTTCACCCATGCACAGTTCACGGTACTCAAACAAATTTGCCCTGGAGAAGGTGGCCTGGGGCTGCAAGTGCACAGATAGGACCCTGGCATGGCAGCAGGGCACAGCCTGGGAGGTACTTGGGAGGTAGGAGTGTTCTGTCTCAGGTATCTGGGAGGTTTGGGGAGTGGAGGGAAGCAACTGCTGCTCTGCCTCCAGCAACAGCAGCAACTCAGAGGTCACGTCTGCCTGCCCCTTCGTGCTTCTGGGCTTTTCAAGAAAAAATTAAAGAGATGCAAAAGCAAATGGTGTCAGTAGGAAAAGGATCTTCATTTTGGAGGATCTTTCATTTGCAAAAGGAGTAGGAGAATTCCATGAATTAAAAAAGTCTAAAAAAACCACATCCCCTGTCCCACTCTGCACCACTCCCAGCAGCACAATGGCTTTCAGCTCCTACGTTACCATTATCTGGCATCTCTGAAAACCCTTCACGGCCCCACATGAAACCTCAAAAGCCATGGAGGAAGCATAGCCCAAGCAGTTGTCAGGAAGCTCTTTAATTCTTCACACTTCCCCTTGCTCCACATCACAAAAATTCAGCCTCGAGTGTAACCCGGGCTCTGGCAGGGAGGTTGGAGGGTATTGCAAGACAGTTCTGCCTTCTCCACAGGGTCCAACGTGTTCTGGTCACACCAGGCAAACTGAAAGCCACACAGACAGCTGTACCCAGCAGGTCCAGCTCAGCTGGGAGGAAGGGCAGGCTGGATCTCAGCCCGTGTAGGCAAGGAGCTGCGTCCAGCTGCAGTGCCAGGGTCCAGGCATGCTGCAATGCCGGGGTCCACGCATACTGCCAGGAGTGTGTCCCATTTCACCACAAACCTTGCAGGGCACTGGCACTGGAGCCATGTTTCGCAGCAATCGTGTCACCTACTGTGAGGACATGCTCTCCTGTCAACCCTACAGACATTGTGGCAGATTTGGAGTTCCTGAAGTGTTTGCAAAAAGGGCTGCTGGATGCTTCTGCAGGCTGTTCTTTGCTCACTTTTTTGCTTGCCTTATCAAGAATTTACGTCTTACCTGTCTGATACTATTTTTGTCCTCTAGACATGATTTCTTCTCTTTGAAGAAGGCTTTCTGTTCTGAATAACCTCTGGCCCTGGTGGTTATTCCTGCTGCTTCCTCTCTACCTTTTGATACCAGGAGCACTGAAGGGCTGCCTTAACTCTTTGTAGGATTGCTGGACACTGTGACCATGCTGCTTTACCTGTTTCCTCATTTCCACATATTTCCACTTTTTGATGCTCTTTAAGATATTCCTGGACTTTTCAGTCTTTGGTAATTATGCAATGTTATAGAACAAAGCATGTTGTGGCTGTCACCAGCAGGCAGCCCTTTCCTGGGAACATGCTTGGCCCGTATTTCCTGCACTGAGCTCAGTTCCCCTTCTTCTCCCAGTCTCGTGGTGCATGTGGAAACCCACACACTGACACCTTGCTTGCCCTTGCCTGGTATTGCGAACCAGTCGTGGGGCTGCTCGAAGACCAACAGTAATAGCACTACACCCTGCCCCTTCCTTTCATTTGAGATTGCTGTTCCCAAAGGTGTATCCATGGTGCAAAGAGGTCTGCATCCCTCCTCTGAAGCACGGACTCCATCACTGGGGCCATACCTCAGAGAATCACAGAATCACAGAATGAGCTGAGTTGGAAAGGACCCACATGGATCATCGAGTCCAAATTTTTGCCGTGCGCAGGATTTCCCCAAGGGTCACACCACGAGCCTGAGAGCACTGTCCAAACTTCTTGAGCTCTGTTAGGCTTGGTGCTGCGACCACTTCTCTGAGGAGCCTGTTCTAGTGCTCAACCACCCTCTGGGTGAAGAACTTTTTCCTAATATCCAACCTAAAGCTCCCCTGACCCAGCTTCAGGCCATTCCCTCAGGTCCTGTCACTGGTCACTGCAGGAAAGAAACCAGTGTCTGAAAGGGCTTCTGCCTGCAGCTAGAAGTCAGTGCTTGCACCCACATGTGCTTCTGTGCATGAAGCTTTCCAAGAGTGGTATCTAGCTTGCCAGGCCTCCCCTGACATGGAACACACACAGCTGCTGGTGCCAGACTGGCCCTTGCCCCATGAGGATCCCAGCCAGGACAAAAGGGCCCTGGGCCATGAAAGTTGCTCATGGGCAATGCTGCCACTGAAGTTCACTCAGAGGATGCCTTGTGGGTTTCAGTGTACAGCTGGAGGCGCTGAGGAAGAGAGGGAGCCAGCAAAGGGCCCAAGGGAGGAAGTCAGTACAGCAGGAACCACCTTCAGTGCCAAGCCCCAGGATGGTGCTGCAAGAGCAGCACTGTCCTTTCTCCAGCTGCAGGGGAACCAGGCTGTGCCCCAGTGTCAGCCCAGCCTCAGCACTCCTGGCCTGCTGCCACAAGTAGGGTCACACCAACCAGGGACCTGGGAAGCAGCTCCTGTGACTCCGGGCTGGACAGAGGCAGTGCAGGAAGCTGGCCTGTCCCCAGGCTAGGCTGCAGCTGGGCAGGTCCGAAAGCTGGACGTTCAGCTGTTTTGAGCTCACACAAAGCTCTCAGGGGTTAATATGAGCTTGTACTTAGTTTTTTGATCCCAAAGTAGTGGCCACAAATATGTCAGACACCTGCATGGCCATCCCCAGCCTGGCAGCCCCTGCCCATCATGGCACAGGTGCTGAATGGAAACTTGCGGGATTTCAAGTGTTCAAGGATGGGGCGGACTGGATGGGCCTTTGAGCAGCTTGGTCTGGTGAGTGGCATCCCTGCCCACAGTAGCAGGGGTGGAACTGGATGATCTTTAATTTCTCTTCCAACCCAAACCATTCTTTTGATTCTATGAATTGTGTGTGTGTCACTGCCTGCTGCACACTTACAGTCTGAGCATGGGATCTGGCTGCCGGGGGGGGCATAGGAAGGAAAGGCATTCCCTTCTCTCCTCCAATATGTATCAGGCCTTTCCATTGGACACATGCATTCCAGAGTTCCTTCAGCACTGACACACAGGTTCCATGGTCAGAGCCTTTGACCTGGGCAGAGAAGGTCCAAGGGAACCTGCCAGGACCCCCTAGCACTCGACACCAGCAGGTCCCCCCACTCTCAGCTGGCACATGTCCCTCAGATTGTCATGCACATCTCCCATTGCACCCTAAATCTGCTCCAGTCCTGCTGTCACCTCATGACTTTACTCCTGCCAGCAAAGGGTCCCACAGTCATGTGGGTCATCGTCCCCAGCTTCTGTACCATGCAGAGCAGATTCCTGTACTGTGAAACTGGGCTCCTCTTTGCTTCCTACATGATGAATCTCTTCTCTCCCAGGGTTCACCCACAGAGCCCAACACTTCTTTGCTAAGACATGCTTTGAGATCTGAAAGGAAGCCAGGAATAACTTTGCTGAGCAGCAGCTCAGAGATACCTGCAAGGAGCAGGAGGGGAGGACACTGCTGCTGCTCAGGTGACATGAGACAGGCAGGACTGACTGCATCTTGGTGCTGGTCCAGAGCTGCCCCTAGCTTGGCTCTGCACCTCAGGACATATGAGGGGCGCAGACCAGCTGAGGGGCCTGGCCCTGGCCAGCAGTGTCCCCAGAGAGCAGGAGCCCTCACGATGAGTATCTATGGACACCATGTCTCTTCTTCCTGCTCAGCATGACCCTGACAGAGCTCATAGGCCCATGTCCCCATCAGGACCCTACAGCTGATGCTCCAGGACCAGGCCACCAGCAGGGCCACGCGGTCACAGCTCCAGTACTGTCCTGTACTGTCCCAATGTCCCATACACATTGCTGTGTGCTTCCAGCCTTGCAGGATTCATGGGTTTTGTGCCCCGTGGCCAGTTCCTTGTTGGCACAGGCTATCTAACAGCCACCAACCTGGATCTGCTTGACTTTAGCCAGATGACCCTAAAGAAGACCTCAGCAGCTGCAAGCCCCATAGCAGCAATCCCAAATCCAGCCTCTGACACCTTAACCACCCCTCTGTGCCTCCCCTGCATCCAAGGCTACCCCAGCAGCAAGCACCCAGAGAGCTGCTCAGTGTCAGTGCCCACAATGCAGGCAGCTGGAAATCCCCTTTCCTGCCCCAGGGCTGACTCAGCATCCTGGGGGGCTGTTTGCCAGCACATGGTCCCCCTCCTCATTTGGGCCAGCCAGTGCATGCAGGGAGAGCAGCCTGGCTGCATGGAACTTGTAAACAGCCCTGACCATTGCCCCCTCCGAGAGCTTAATAAAAGCAGCCCATGTACAAACCCTGGATGTTCTGTGCTGCTCTCAGCCAGAACGGGGGTGTATGCTGCTTCACTTGTGGATTTTTTTCAGCAGTGTTGATGCACTGCACACATGCAGATCATTTGTCCACACGGATGTAGCAAACTCCAGAGTGGTATTCTTGCAGCGAAGGTTGGAGCTGCAAGCACAGTTTTTTTCTTCTCCTTTTGAGCTGCTGAGAGGTAAAGAGAAGAGGTGGCTCTTGGGGTTCATAGTGGACTTGGGAGTCCCAGTGTTTGTTGTGAGTCTAAGTTTAGAATCCCTGAAGTCCTTCCTTGTGAGTGACCCACAGCCGCTGAAACTCACGGCCACGTTGTCCCAGGCTATGCATCCCAGCCCACAACCCCTCCTTCACCTTCACCTTCCCACGACCCAGGAAAAGCAGATTCCAGGCTGAAATCGCGTGCTCTCCTGTCTGAAACCTGCTTGGGTTCCTGCAAGCAATGCACAAGGAACCCCAAACAGCGTTGCCTCCCCAAGACATATCATCATCTGTAGTGCCCACTCCCCCCACTCCTCAGGCCCGAACTGACAGGTATGACTGCTGGGGCCAACATATCTCCTCCTGAAGGTGTGGCGTAGGCTGTGGTGAACGCAGAAGGAAGCCTGCAATGCAGTGTCCCAGCACAGGTAACACACAGACCCTTCACAGGGATGCGCCGAAATCACAAGTCTGGGTAGCAGGGAGCTCAATCAGCACCTTTTTTATTAATATGCATCATAAATAAAGAAATAAATAAAGGCGAGACACCTCATTCTAACAGGGAAATACAAATTAAATATGGTGCAACATCCGCTAAGCGATGTACAAGCAGGAGGTAACCTAGCAAGACCAGGGCCCCTTGCCATGGTGAAGCCAGCCCAGGCACGATGCTGTGAACAGCGTCAAGCCGGCCATGGCACCAAATACTGGCATGGCCTTTCATTAACACTGTTCCCCACCTGACAGTCAGGTGAAGATCCCCACTACAGCAGGCGGCATGAACATGGCAAGGAAGGGGTTGACTGGCATTGCCTCTACCAAGGACCCCAGGACCTCCAGTATCCCCTTGTGTTTGTGCACAACACTTATCCCCCCCACCCCACAGCACTGCTCAGCAAGACCAGAAACCCTGTGCCAAAGGGAGCACCACCCCTCCCTCCCCAGGCTCCCCAGCTCCCTCTAGGAGCACCCCCAATCTCCCTGCTGAGAGCACTGCCCCCAAATCCCTAG
>VZTF01007886.1:127122-162522 GCA_013397755.1 Cnemophilus loriae | reverse complement strand
CTGGTTGCCTGCTCAGTGTGGAGGGCACAGGGCCTCCCCCCAAAGCACCCATCTCTGCACAGGGTGGCACTACCCATCCTGGACCTACGTAACACTGAACAACCGCGTGCCTTCCTCACAACCCCACACACCCCTTTGCTCCACACTCACACACATACCCCGTCCCCCTCCCCTGGCTGTGGCCACGCACAGCCCCGGGCTTGCAGTGTGGCACTGCCAGGCTACTTGTCTCAGTACAACCCACCAGGAACCACTATAGCACACTAGGACAGGGATACGCCAGCGTGGGGGAGCCTACCATGCAGTGCCCCATCAAACACAACCCATCAGCCCAGTGTCACAGGGACCCTGCCAACACAGGGTGCTCCCACCCCCGCAGCTGAGGATGCCGGGGATGCTGGAGTCTGCAGACTGCACTGCCACCCCCAGGGAGAGAACAGCCAGCATCCTGCACCCTCCAGCATCCAACAGCTGGGCAGCAGGGCAGCGCTGCCCTGGCAGGGACTGCTTGGGTTCCTGTAATGTACAAGTCCATGGCCTGTGGGTGCTGGAGACAATGCGGGGCGGAGGGGGGGGTCAGGCGGTCCCTGGTGTGGCTGCATGCATGGCGATGCCTGGCAATACAAGGTGCAGCTTGCAGAAGACCCCGGGGGGCTAAGTTGGCCTTTGGCAGCTGCACAAGGAGGAGCAAGAAGGAACCACCTACGGTTACTGTATTCTGTAATGGCAGGAAAGGTAAGAAACTAGCAAGAAGCTGTGTTTGTTCCTCTGGCAGGGTAGGCTACCCCAGAGGAGCCTCAGCAGCCCAGGGAACTGTGCTTGGCCTCCTAAACGTGTCAATAGTCCTCGTCCTCGGGGTGGGTGACGTACATGATGGGCACCAGTCCCCTCTCGGAGCCAAGGCTGCACTGCAGCCAGTCACCATCCACCTTGGAGATGACCTGCAGAATATCCCCTTTGTTGAAGCTCAGTTGTCCTGCCTCAGTGGCAATGTGATGGCAAAGAGCTTTCACCTCACTGCAGGCAGAAGGAAAGTAGGGTTAGCTCACCTCAGGACACTCACCCCACCCAGGGACCATCACAAGCATAGAGGAGAGAGGAAAACACCCCGTGCTTCCCTCCCCAGCCAGGCTCCCAGCTGCACCCCCAGCTCCCCATCACCTGCAGATTGTGGAGTTGTGGTGCATGGATGCACAAGCTGCATCACTGCCCCGAACCATTCTCTGGTCCATCACTATGAAGGGGGTCAGGCAAACTGCAACAGGTAGAGCCATGCCACCCTCAACCTACCACATCCCAGCACCTGCAGGATTGACCACTTGGTGTCACTCACCAGGTAGGGTGAGGAGACATCCCCCGGGCTGGTCGTGCGACAGCAGGTGTCTCAGGTGGTTCTGGATGGGGAGGGTCTGGCTCTGGGGCTGCTTCACGCCACATGCTAGCCCCAACTGTCTGGGCCACCAGCTGGAACACGGACTTGTCTAAGCTCAGCCAGCCAGAGGGCAGCCTGGAAGGAGGAGACAGAAGCAGTCAGTGGCAGGAGAGAGCACCCAGGAAAACAGAGCAGCCGCTCTCACGGCAAGGTCACACCTTAGAGGTTTGGCTTCATGCACTAAGTGCACTGCTAGGCAGTGCCCCAGGTCTCCAGGCGAGGAGGGTTTAGCTGTAACACCACAGCCTAGACTGGGAAGGACATTTCCAGTGGTCATTTTCAGGAGGACTAATGGTGTACAGAGAGAGGGGCAGTGCAGGGAGGTCTCAGCTACTTGGGGGCAACTTCACACCTCCCCCTCACCTGTTGTGAGCAACAGGGATGGCTCCATGTTCTGTTCTCAACATGTGGTTTTGGGAGGGATGAAGTGATGATGGGGCCATGTAGCAGGGTTTAGATGCCAAGGCAGTGGTAGAGCTCAGGCAGAAGAGGAGAGCCTATTAGATGGACTGAGCAAGGGTATGGGAGGAATTAAGGCAGGCTGGCAGGACTGAGCAGGGCTACAGACCCTTGATGTACCACAATGATGTAGCCCAGCGACCAGCTACTGGCCTGACTTCCACCTGTACTGCCACACTACAGGTTAACCAGCCCTTCTCAGCTCCAAACCACCCTTGCTCTTACCTGTTTGGTTGCCTGGGCTCTTTTTGTACCTTCCTGGACCCAAACAAGTGTCCCCACTTGATGGGCTGGCTGCCCTCGGATGCACTGGTGCTGCTGTCCTCTTGCGGGGCTGCTGCTGCTGCTCCCGCTCTTTGCTGAGTCTCCTTCTCCTTGCTGCGCTTTACCTCTGTAAGCACAGAGTCTGGGGGGCTGCCCATCCAGAAGGGCCAGCTCCGTTCCTTCACCTCTTCGCCGACCACTGCCTGCTGGGGCTTTTCCAAGGGCTCTTCCAAGGCTCCAGGACTTGGCTTGCTGGCCGCCTTGGGCCTCTCCTCCAAGGTGCCCTCAGCAATGGGACAAGCCTCTGCACCCTCCACCACCCCTTCTCGGGGAGGCGGTGCCTTGTGGGTCTCCACTGACCTGGGCGCAGGATTCAAAGCCGCCTTCTTCTTCTCAGAGCGGATGAACTTCGAGCCTTCGGCTGAGCTCTCGATGTAAATCTGAGAGGTCTGCATGAGCTGGTACCACCAGCCTGCCTGCTTGTCCTTCTTCCCCTCCCACGTGCTCTCTTGCATCTTACTCTGCTCTTCCTCCCTGTCACCTTCTCTGCAGGAGGCCCCCACTCCCTTGACCCTCTTCTCACTCACAGCTTGCTGTGGGCTGTGCCCTGGTGAGATGTCACTATCTCTGGCACCCCTTTGGCATGTTTCAGGGGCGGTGCTGCAGCCGTCGGGATCCTCACTGCTGCCCCGGGTCCGCATCAGCTGCAGGGTGGAGTGCACGGAAAGCAGCAGGTCCTGCTTCACACGCAGCAGCTCCTTTTGCTGCTGCTGCTCTTTACCCATCTGCATCAGGTGGTGCTCGAAGAGGAGGTCTAGGTTGAACGGCAGCAGGGAGAGAGGCTGGAGCAGGAGCAGGAGCTCCTCAAAAAGAGGCTGGCACACACTGTGAGACAGGCACAAGAAGCCCACTGGCTGGTAGTGTGCCAGGATGATATCTGTAGGGAAACAGACATTAATTAGAGGAGATGCTCTTGCCATCATTGCCAAGCCACCATGAAGCTGCTGAAGCTATGAGGAAAGGAGGTGGACACCAGTTTTTGGTCACAGTGCGAGGCTCAGGCCTGGGTCAGGGAGCACCAGATGCTCTGTGAGCTCTCAGCAAACTGGCCCAGACAGAGCTTTCCAGTTGTACCTGCAGCCAGGACCTGCCTGGCAGACTATCAACGCAGATGACCTCTGCCACCAAATGCCATGGAAGTAGGATGGGAATAAAGCGCACCAAAGAGTTGGCACATGTGAAAATTCTATTCTTCAACTTCTGGAGATGAACAAGGAGCTGCAGATATGGCCAGTACCAGTCCTCTGCAGAGAGGGGTGTCAGGGACAGTTGAATGCAGTCTTTCCAGAGACCTGTCAGGGCTGAGCTGTGGGTCTTAGAAGAGACTTAACTAACATTTCTATATGTAGCATTCACTGTTCACTTGATTTGAGCACACCTGCACTACCCCTCTGTCCTGCTTTATCGTCAGGTCTCACTACCACAGAGAGAGCTGGGAATGGGATTTGTGGCCAAGCCCAATTAGATAACGAATTTACACCACAGACAGGACTTGCACCTTACCTCCAACCTCTCTGTTTAGCTCTCATCACCCTGACAGCCCCAGCTTTTACTCACACTTCCAGCTCTTAATGATGGTTTGAAATAGGTGTTTGTCTTCTGCTTCAGAAAGCCAGGATAAGCATAGATTTGATTCTATTCTATTCTATTCCATTCCATTCCATTCTAGATACATCCAGTAAAAAATGCTTTTTGTTTGTCAGGTTTTCCTTTCCATTTCTTTCTATTTCCCATGCCTAAAGAGTTTCAGGTAAGTGTGCATATCTCCAGGCATAAAAAACTCTCAGGCACTGGGCAGGGAACATAGAAAATTGGGGAGGCTTAGATCTGATCTCCTGCTGATAGATTGAGGGATCTGCACGGACAACCTTGGGTACTAGCTGCAGGTACGAAGGAGAACGGAAGTCCAGGTTCAGGTGGAAGGAGCTGCATGGTGCTTGGACTTCCACCTGGGATTCCCCTGGTGAGACTGAACTCGCTGAGACTGTGTATAGCTTAGTCCTTCACCTCAGGGCAGAGAAGAGCAGCCCAAGCTGAGAGAGCAACAAGAGAAACACATTTCCATCCCACGCTCTATTTGTGTGCAGAATTTGGCTCCCACTGCAGCCCACAGCTCTCAGGCTCTTACCTTCATGGTTGTAAAGGTGGTTGAACCAGAACTCCAAGGACCGGATACTGCAGGAATGGAAAATTAGCAGGGTAAGGAAGAAACAGTGATAATCTATTCACCCCATTCATCCTCACTGTTCTGCCACAAGAAGTGTGGCTGGAAAAGGGCATTTACAAAGGATGAGCTTGTGAACTTCAGGGAAAGGACAGTGGCTCAGTCCCATCGGCATGCCCTGATCATAGACACCCAGCCTGTCACCGAACATGTACACAGCTTTACATGTGCAGCTGTAACCCCTAACAACCATGTTTGCAGCAAGATTCCTCACTGTTCTGCTTTTATGTCCTTGGTAAAGCTTTGTTTTGCTGAGAAGAGGCTGCTGTGGAAGAGGCAAATGATCTACAAAACTAAGACCAGTGCTGGTGGCTCAGCCCAAAATATACTGGTATCCTATGCCAGTGGGGGAGAGCTGGGTCATCTTTGTGGGGAGAGCAGGGCAGAGCTTGTTCCTGCCTGTAGGAGTTCTACAATAACTGGAGATCTCTTGGGAACTCTGTTGCCACCGCCAGAGCTCTTGGTGACCACCAGAGAGGAACAAGGAAACACCATCCTAGCAGCACCTATCCCTTCACCCACAAAAAGGTATCGCTGCCTTCCTCTGTTGAACACAGCATAGCATGCACACTCCTTATCCAAACTGGAAGGGCCAGTCTGGAGTACCGGACCATGGCAATTTCTCCTTCAGAGCCTCATGCCTTGGGATCCACTGCAGCTCCGGGAGATAGTGATTTAAAGAAGGATTTCCAAGAGTAATTCATGCATATATTGTATCTAACCTCATATAAAGGTGGACAGAAAGAGTTTTCTAACCTAATGTTTCGGGGCTAAGACAGACTGACACTGTTCTTCAGTTGGCTACAGCCACTCATTCTCAGTCCTGACCTTGAAGGAGTTCCCTGAGGCTTACAGCTTCTTCCTTTCCTTGCCTACTTCTGCAAAGTGGCTTCCCAGATTCCTAAGTCTTTTTCATGGTCAACTGTGCCTGCCTGCAGTCAAGGACCAACAGCTGCTGCCCGCTTGGACAGGGACATGCAGCCACCCCAGGGGTCCTGCTTACTTGAGGAGGCCGAAGATGAATGCGTTGAACCTCATGGTGTGGTTGGTGAGCTCTGTATACTGGCTGATCTTGCTGTAGAGGCTGTGCAGCAACTTTGTAGAAGGGCCTATGGAGAGAAGCAAATTGTTGAGATTATTTGTGGTGAGCAAAGCCAAAACTACACCACAGGATGGGACATCAAGGCAAGACAGACGTTGTCTGGGTGTCCATGTCTGCGTGTGCATTGCCTCTCCACCATGCCAACGTGAGCTCACTCCATCCCAACACTTAGACTACACACGGGAGATGGGCTGTGATCCATCCCAGACCACCACTCCAAAACGCTGGGAGAGTTCAATACCACAAAGACCTGCCTCCCACGCTTCAGTGACAACTGCAGCCATTGGCTCAAAATCAGCATGTAAAGAGAATATTGTGGTGCATGTTTATAACTTGGGGTGTCTGCAATCACAGAGATAACACCAGAGCTGAAGATTTGCCATATTCAGGCTATGAGGCCTCACAATATGATGCAGAAACCAACGTGGAATTAATTTTTTTGCGTTTTTTCCTCCTTCTTTTTATTGGTTTGGCCTGTTACAGGAGAATTTGCAAATTTCCGGGGAAATGACAATAAATACTTGGGCAGATAGTGCAGTGTCTCTCCCTTCTTGCAAGAGATGGTCAGTGTGCACCCTGTTCCATGCAGGAAAATGGGTGTCTTGCACTCCCATCCTTAGAGCCAGTCTTCCCCAGCACCTCCCAACCACAACTACCACAAAGCTGCAGGCACCGCTGCACAACATCCATACCCAGCTGGGTGGATGCCTCCACCACGCTCCAGGGGATGTTCCTCCTCTGGCCGATGATCATGTCCAGGACGTAAGCCTTGAGCCCATCACTCAGAATGTCCCGGACAGCTGGGCACAGGTATTTCAGGATGAGATGCCCCACATTGGGGCTCACAGAGCTGTTCCCAAGTTTGGCCTAATGGACAACAGGCAACAGGGAGAGTGTTGGTAACTGTTTTCAAGGTACAGATGCATGGAAACAGTTCAGCCCCATCTGCCTACTACAGACACCCAGCAAACAACATCCAGGCTCAGCAGCTCCTTGAACACGCAGGGTCTTCGCTTTCACTCCTGATGCTTCATATACCAGTACTGGATTGCTCTCTGCAAGGTCTTCCCCAGGGAAGAGGCAATAACTTGAAAAAAGAATATCCTAGCTTGGAAAGAGGCTATCTCAACTAGAAGGGATGCCTGGTTCCCCCAGAAGGTATAACAAGGCCCTCCTGCTGGAGGAAGAAGAAAGCTGGGGATATTCCTGCTTCTGTAGATTTTCTTGTAGGTAATTTTGGAGCAGGAAGCACCAAGCCCCATAGAACTACCAGCACCCAGGGGTTAAGGCACACTTAACTCAGTGACATGCCAAGGTCTAATTCCTAGGGATTACTATAAACAAACAGGGCGAGGGCAAAATGGATGGCCAGAGCTCAGACTGAGATGAAGAGGAAGCATTGAAGAGCCCAGCATCAGAAGAGCAGGGACACATTTTGCTGCTTACAGTCTTTGAGCTGCCAAGGGGTCTATCCAAATGGGTCAGGCAATGGTGTTCAGGGCACAGATTTTACCAGCTGAGCTGGAATTATACTGACCAGTTGGCACAGGTTCACAAAAGCCCTGAACTGAAACTGAACTTGGCTCAGGAATAATCCTGTCAGATCCACTGAGCACGGCAGCAGCAGGGATGGATGGTGCCTTTTGACAGGTGAATGCTCAGCCCCTGGCACGCTGACGCATAAAGAAACCCGAGGTTAAAACCACAGCATTGTCTGATAAGCAAAGTAATGGGGAAATGTTGCAATTATTCCCCAAACCTACACTGCAAGAATTGGAAATTCACAGTGAAGCCTTAAAAAGCCATGGGAATCTCAACAGCTCCAGTTATGTTGCACAGCAATCTCTGCATCAGCAACAGCCGTAATTAGGGAGAAATTACTCTGGGCTCTGAGATAAGATTGAATGGTTTTGGAATCTGTCCAAGTCAGGTTTCTCCTTGGGGACGGCATGCCAGGGGAGTTGTCATGTCCAAATAGTGTCACATTGCTGCCCAGAGTCGCCTGACTGAAGCCAAGCATTCAGCATTGAGAGGAGGCACCACAAACATGCTGTGTGTCACAGGACTGCAAACAATGCCTGGTACAAACAGAAGCAAAATTGCTCTGCTTCTGTGTTATTCCAGAAATAGGGGATGAGGGAGCACAGGCCAAAGACAGCCAGCCCCAGGGCAACCTAGATGCACTTCTGTGTTATTCCAGAAACGGGAAATGAGGGGAGCACAGGCCTAAGACAGCCAGCTCCATAGATGTACTCTGAATACTCTAATGTATTCATGGTAAGGGCTACCTTGGGGATGGCCAGCTGCTCCAGATGGGCAAAGTCTGATGCACTTTTTTATCATTATTAAGCCCTGGGAGACACTGAGGGATGGGGAACACTGCACTGTGCCCTGGCAGCAGTGCCAGGCCAGAGTCATGGGACATGTAGAGGAGGGAGACACATCTCTCCACTGTGTGAGAAAAAAGAGCTGGTGTGCTGCATCAGACCAGAAGGGCAGCTGGTCTGATATTTTTTCTTATAAAGAGCCATACTAAGTACATAAGAGCTAAACCAGAGCAAACATATATAATACTTGCCCTTTATACTTTCACAGCCTACAACTACTTTCAACTCAGAGACTAAGCTGGACATTATTCCTATGTGTTTAGTAAACATCAGTGAATTTCCCTTCCCCGTGTTTTCTGATCTTCCTTTAAATACAAGTACTTACTGCATCATGCAGCAGGAATTGTCACAGATTTACTATCCGCTGCATGGTGTGCCATCACCTTTGTTTGATTTGTTCTTGGTACTCCTGCCTTCGTTAGACACCCCGTAGTTTTTGACTGGAAGAGAATGGAGAGGCAATCTTGCTCCATACTCTCCGTGTCACTCAGAACGTTGGATGCAAGACATACCTTCACCCCTGGATCCCTGCTGGTTCCAAAGTGAGCCACAATCAGGTCAACAGCAGTGTTGATAGCCTTCACCAGACCTAGAGGAAAACAAAAGGTCAAAGAGCTGCCTGAGGGGCTGCTCAGAGAGATCCTGACAAAACACTCCTTGAAGTAATCAGCCAGGGGCACTGCAAGCCCATGTCTACACACATGCCCTCTCTGCCAAAAAACATGCAGAGACTCTCCTATATCCTCACCAAACCTGTCCCTGCTGGTTTCAGCACTTACCTATCAGCCTGACAGTAGGACGACCTGTCAATATTCCCAAGGGACAAGGACCATCACCTACACACCCCATCCCCTGAGGCACCAGAGATGGGATCTGAGGCACTGATTCTTTTGCTGCCTTGATGCCACAGGGTGGCAAGGCAGAAGCCTTGCATTTGGCAGGTTCTGTAATGACTTTCAGTAACAAGCCAGCGGTGTGTAATCCAACATCTGCACCAGGATAATGTGAGAACAGAACTGAAACAGAAGGGAAAGCTGCCACCTGGAAATCATGAGTACATAGCTGGCAAAGGCATGCGAACCTTTCTGCATATCCCCTGCCTCTGAAATGATAACAATCAGCTGTCAAATACCCCATCCCCATCCCTGCCTCTAGCATGGATCCCACCATAGCCATACCCTGTCCTGCTCTGGAATCCTTCCTCCCACCTTTCTGTATCATTTATATAATTTTGTATTATTTATGTAGGACTGAACAGACTTTTTACCGAAATTACAATATCTCAGGTTAGCACATCTGCAACATCACACAGATACACACAGGCCTACCTTTGTGTATAGAGCCTGGGGTGGGAGCCTGCCCTGCCTTAGGGTCACAGTCCTGTGCCTGTCTGCTCTCTCTGACCATTCTTATGCACCCAAGATAATTTCTAATCCTATTTCCTGGGACAAGCAGCTCAAACAGACTCCATGGCACACTGCATGGTCCACCAGAGATGCATGG
Source organism: Cnemophilus loriae (assembly GCA_013397755.1). Lineage (NCBI taxonomy): Eukaryota > Metazoa > Chordata > Aves > Passeriformes > Corvidae > Cnemophilus > Cnemophilus loriae. The sequence continues at coordinate 153,091 of VZTF01007886.1, read as the reverse complement.
ACTCACCCTTCTTCTGCAGCAAGTCGATGGAGATGGACTCTGTGTTGCCATCTGGGGAGAGGCAGAACTCAGCAGGGGGTTTCTCCGCTAGTGAGAAGTAGTCAGGGAAAAAGTCATTGTAGGTAAGCTGGAGTTGCCTCATAGACTGTCCTGGAGGGACAAGACAGAGGGGACAAGCATCAGCCCCAATCCCTCACACCAAGGCCTCTTCCACGTTGTTTGCTTTTCCCAGAAGCAACCTGCACCAGCAGCAGTCCCAGCCTGTCCTCTGCTGCGACAGCAAGGCTACAGGCTTGCTCCTACCCCAGGAGTGGTTTGCAAAGTGTGCCTGCACAGTTGATCCCCATGGCCTCCCCAGTATCCATCTCCAGCTTGACTGGGGGCCCACGGGCTCTGGAAGATGCTGTGGGAGATTCACCCTCATGGGCTCCGGCTAAGGGAAACCTGGCTGCACCGGACTCCCCATGCTGCTGCAAGCAGGGTCAGAAGTCAGCACAGAGAAAATCATTACTTGTCACACACAGGCATCCACAGACAACAAACTACAGGCTTGCTGCCTGTCCTCTGGGATGGCCTCTATTTTCAAGGGGTGACATCCATAGGAGTTCTCCCATATGCTTGACTTCCATCTGTTTGACTCTATGCTATGCATTTTCCCTTGAAGAAAGATGGAGAAACTGTTTGGGTTGGCAGAGTGAGGTGTAAGGCTTTGAGGAACTCCCTCCATGGCTTGAGGCTAGCCTGTAGAATGCTCTTCCTCCCACAGACAGACCACACTGCTCTTCCCACAGGACTCTTGGAGGTTCAGTCAAAAGCAGCCTGCCCCCGTCAGCCCTTCCTGCACACAAGGGTTTTGGAGGACAGGGAAGACCTTAAGGGCAAAGCACGGAGAGGATAGAGTCCTGTGAAGGTTTTTTGTGTTGTCAGCTGCCCCATGAAAGCTACAGCTCAGCACCCAGCACATTGTCTGGGCTGGGGCAGATGGTCAGGCACTTTAGGGCACAGACTTGACATCTCCAAGGGCCCCAATTCCTGTGTGAGACAAACTGACCACAGTCTAGGAGCACTTCTTGAGGTCTAAGCAGGCTCTTGGACCATTCGCTTTGCCCTTCAATCCAGCTCAGAGCTGGACCTGACTGCTCTCACCTCAGCGAGAAGGGAGGCTCCACAAAGATTTGAACCGGTGAAGCAATTTTCACCTTCTTCTTGAACACTGCAGCCCCACTGTGAACAGATGTATCATCCCTCCCTGCTCCGAGCAGGCAGAGCAGTGATGCATCCAAGCTTAACCTGAGCCTCAAGGAAACTGAGCCCGAGTCCCAAGGTCACCTCCCAAGATCCCCCGGCAGAAAGGTGGTGCGCACCGTTCAGCTTGCAGTGGAAGTGGCTGGTGCTGAGAGCGCCAGGGAGCTCAAAGATGGGGTTGCCTCGGTTCAGCCGAGGCTCTTGCTGCCTCCTGTCCAGGCTGCCTGCTAAGCTGGGCAGCCCTGAAACGCGGTCCAGACCCAGGGGGTTCCTCCGCCTGTACTCCCGCCACTTCAGTGCTTGGGGGGACAGGTGGTTCGCTGGGATGCCGCGGGCAGTGAGCACCAGACGGGACGACGAGAGCACACAGGAGGATGCGGAAGGGAAACAGGAAGGGAGAGGAAGGGAAATAAGAAGGACAGAGAAAGAGAGACAGCACATTACTCAGAGGTCCAGCGGCATTTCAGGACATTAGCACATGCACATGGAGACAGGTGGAGGCCAGTGCCTGGCAGAGCAGGGCAGGAGCTTGGATGCCCTCGTGGTTGCAGGCATAGAGGCAGCAGGTTTGGGGTGCAAGCACCTGGCATGGGGTGCTGTAAGATCAGCAGCCCACACTGCCCTCTCTGGGAACACAGTGTAGGAGTTCGGGCTGGAGGGACATGCTCTTAGTGTAAGTCTTCCTGCAGCACCCAGATGCAATTTTATCCCGGTCTGTGGCTCTAAGAAATGGTGGTACTATAGGGAGTAGCCATAGCTATAGGGAGCTGGAGATGCTCCAGACTAGCAGGTCCTGGAGGATGGGTACCTACCATTGACAGGCCGTATTCCCATGCTGCTCAGGGGACCAGAGCTGCTGGTCTCACTGCCACTTCTCCAGTGGGAATCGGCATGACCTCCTACTCTGCTCATGGACATGCCACCCACCGAGAGGGGCGGGAGGGACCCACTGTGCAGTCGGTATTCGGAGAGTGGTGGGCTTGGGTCCAGTGGGGCCTCCTTCTTGGGAATCAGCTTGGGGTTCTCCTTTTGCCTCAGGGTGTCAGCTTTGGTGGCTTTGGAGGGCTGCATGGCACTGACAGCAGGAGACGACCTCGTGGGAAGCAGGTTAGCAGAGATGGGGCACGACCTGCTTCTGGGGGGCTGGCTGTCTTCAGCTCTCTCTGCGGTGGGCGAGGAAGAGGAGTCCACGCTTTGGAAGAAAGGCACGTTGCATCGCACGGGGGAGTAACTGCCCAGCGGGGATGGACGGGTTGTTTCAGGGCCAGGCTTCTTGATGCCCCCATCGCTGCGTGAGGCAGCTCCGTCTGCTGAGCGCTGGGTCACGAGCGCGCCATGGGCTTGGCTCCCTGCCACCACTGCCTGGTCTGAAGAGGTGGCCAAGGCTGATGACTGGGAACTGGAGATCTGCTGGCTAGCAGACCGGTTGCTGGACAAGCTGTAGAGCTGGGAAAGGCTGGAGGCAAAATGGCTGTGCAGGGCACGTGCCTTGGGTGGCTTGCTGAAATGGTGCTGAAAAACAAAGGGCTGGATGGGCAGAGTCGTGGGACGCTGGTCCTTGCTGTAGCGTACCACAGGCTTGCTGTCTGTGCCACCACCTTCAGGGAGAGACAGGGGAAGAAAGTGTGAGGATGGGCAGAGCTACAATCATCCTCGGCCAAGCAGATTAAAGGCAAAAGGGAATGTGCTCTCTATCGCAGAAGGAAGAGGATGAGCTAGAGGCCAGTTACAGAGTGGTTCAAGTCTGAACTGGTTACACACATCAAGAGCTGGCAAGATAAAAGACATGTGGCCCCAAATGCAGAGTTTCCAGCTGTCTGGAAGAGCAGAGCACTGCACCATGAGCTTGTCTGTCCTGGTAGGGTCACCAGCTTCACATCCTTTCCCAATCTCTTGCCCCTTGGACAGCACAAAGCCATGGGGTCAGGTGCCTGCCCTTGAGCTGCCTCTGCCCAAGCAGTACCACAAAGTCAAGGCCCAAAACTTTGTGGTACAGTCAGATTTCTTATCCCAAAGGACTGTGCCCTCCCACATTCACTGCAGACTCACACAGCCCAGCACAAGCATTGCATGCAATAGCACTGCTGCTCAGCATACCACATTGCAATGTATTGGTGCTGTTGCAAAGGCTGCCTGCTTCCCCTTCTCCCTCCCTCTTCCTTTCCCTGTAACTGTCCGCCCTTTGGAATGCAGAGCTTCCTTCATCCCCCTACCTCTACCAGACCTGAACAGGACATTCCCAGCATCCTGCCTCCAACCCTGGAAAGTGCCAGTCTGCTCCAGCAAATGATGTACTGGGATGTCCTGAGGGAGTGTAGTGGGCTGATCTCCAAGTGTACACGCCTTCAGTTCCTGATGGGGCCACAAACATCCTAAGGGACACAGCTGAAGTGTGACACACTGTGCATTCAGTGCAAAACACACACAGCACTGGATGCATACGTGGGGCTGACTGAGATCCCTGATCAGCCCTGGTGTTACCCACTGCCTGTGGGGTGTTCCAGACCTTTCTCCCTGTAGCCAGCTTTTAGCAGGGCTTGCTTTCCCTCTAGCCCCTCTCAGAGCCTCGAGGCTTGCATGCTGCTCTGGGCTGGAGCAAGGCAGATATGCCTCCATCTCCAGCTGCAGGCAGAAGCTTCCTGCACAGCCCTGATGCCTGCCTTGCTGCCACAGTGCAGAGGAAGGGACCCCATCGGGGTGGTAGGCAGCAACTGCTGGGATACATTACCCTGAAAGCTCCTGTCTGCCCCCTCCTCCCTAAGCAGGGCCTGCTCCTTCCAAGCCCTCCCTCTGAAGCTAAGAGGGTTGCTGCCATGCTGCCCTCTCCCAGCAGAGACCTGCCTTCACTGCCATCCCACACCAAGCACACATTCAAGGCTCAATAAACAAACAGGACAATAACTAAAAGACTTTTGCTCCAAAGGCCAAAAGCTCTCCCACCCCTGCCATGGCAATAAACCACATGTTCTTACCTCCTGCCAGAAATCTGCAGAACATTAAGTGGAGACAGTCTGGTTTTTGACATAGTAGGGGCTATTTACTGCAGTGGTCTGGTTAGAGGCATTTTAGAATGGCTTTTTCCTGTGAAGCAGGTATAAGATCTGCCTAGGACAGAGATAGAGGTCTCCCACAATGCTGGAGAAACAGCCTTACTTCCATAGGGAGTGTCACACAGCTTCCTCATGAGGACAAATGACAGCAATATCAAGGTGGAAAACAACTCACATATTCCCTACAGAGGTAATTGTGACAATGGCTCTCCCTGAGAACCTTTGCTGCAATCCACAGCACTGTGGAGGACGTGACCAGGATATTCCAGCAGAGACACACAGACTAGACTGTGCAGGACTCACACTGTAAGTCCTAGCAGAAACTTGTGATCTTCCTGGACCTGTATGGAAAGGAGACTGCTGGCTATGCCTCTTCCCTCTCCAGCTCTGCCCCAAGTAACTCCGAAGATGAAAGGCTGTGACTATGACTCTGCTGAGCCTCTTCACATCTCTGTCTTAGGAGCTAAGGGCAGGTGATTCTCATGGACAAGCACAGTAAATACCCTGGAAGGTATACAATCCTTCAAGCTGCACCGACTCTCTCAGTGTTAATGCCATGTCCTTGCTTACATGATATGAGAGTATTGAACAAAACCTCAGGAGGCCTTAGAAATACAAAGACAAGACACTTGCACTGATATGAGACTGAAATAAGCACAGCAAGTCTTTGTCCCAGGGACTGGCAGACCAGGAACCAAACTGCCCTGGCACTGGTCTCTTATCACCATACAGGTTTGCCTGCTGCTCCCCTCATATCCCAAAGAGCTGCCTTCCTTTTTACATCTCCCTTCTGCCTAGTTTGGCTCCTTACCGTCTGCTCGGGCTCTAACATCTTTTTGTCCGTGGCCACTGGCAGAGCCACCCGAGAAGCTGGCATCTGCCTCCGTCAGCAGGGAGAGAGAGGCTTGCTCACCTGCCCCATGCCCACTGGGGACCTTCTCACTGGAGACTGAGTCTTTGGTAGAACACAAAGCCTGGTTGTCCCCAAAAGCATGATTCAAACAGAAGCCCTCGCAGCTCCGGTTCAGGCCATGGATGAAGGGCATGGGTGGAAGACTCTGGCTGCGCCGAGCTCTTTCTTCAAGGAAGGTTGGGCAATCCCGCTGAGTTTCAGGGATAGGAGAGAACTCCAGGGAAGAATCACCACTAGGGCGGAGCGGTGGGGAGGTGCCGTTCTTTTTCCGTCCTTTAGCCAGCTCAGCGAACGATGTCACCCTCTTGGGGGGAGAGCTCTGAATGGGTATTGCTGGACTTTCACTCAGCTTGACTGGACAGCTCACCATGCGCTCCAAGGATCCCAGCCTGCTGCCAGGACTCCTGTCCAGGTTCTGATCATAGCTCCTGGAGCGCTGCCGGCTTGTGTTGAGGTTCGGTGGCGACACATTGACATAGACCTGACCCTCAATCATGTTCTGGCTGGATTCTCCCTTTGGCTCCTCTTCACTGCAGTCTATGTTGCCTTCTTCTTGTCTCAGGTCGGGCCTTCTGAACAGATAGTATTCTGTGGGCTGGGCTGGGCTACCCTTGGTCTGGTCTTCTGAGCAGCTAGTTATGGAAGATCCTGCAGGGCTGGGGGATGACTGGGAAGACAAGTCACATGTGACTAACTTATAGTAATTCTGAGTAGCCACAACAAGCCGTGCTTGGCTCTGGAAGCAGGCAGTGAGGTCTGAGCTCTCCGATGTGCAAGGCTCACAGTGGAGGTGGTAGGAGTTGCAGTTAGCATCAAGGACAGGTGAGGAGGAGTGTTGACACCCACACACCTTCCCTGAACTTTCTGGGTTATGCGACTCACAAGACATCTTGGATTCAGTGGGTGATGAATGTAAATCCAGGTAGAAAGCTCCTGTGTCTGAGTGGCTGCAGAAGGAAGAGTCACAGGACAGGTTAGCTGAATTCAGGTTTGATTGAGACTGGCCATTCATTTTGTTGTAGAGAGCACTGAAGTTCACCAGGACCCCATCAGAGCTGTTGCAAGAAGAATCACTAATGTAGCCCATCTGTTGGTCAATCACTTCAGACTGACTTGATGAACTGTAGCAGCGACAGTGCTGGATCTCTGAGCTGGAACAACTGCATGTCCTGTGCAGGACATCCTGATTCCTCAGTGATTCACCTGTGTTCTGGTTCCACTCCTGGTCACTGCTGTCGAAGGAGAAGTTGGAGGAGCTGCCACGATGGCAGCTGCATTCATCTAGCTCCATGCGTTCCGAGGCCTGATGGCACCTGTTTGCATTGTTCCTCTTCTGGATGTCGTCACTCCTGAGTTTGTCCTCTTGCCCGTCCACCACACCAGACCGGCTGGCCATGTTCCAGGATTTCACAATGTGGTTGGAGTCGTGGAGGTGGAAAGGGGGCAAGGCCAGATCCTGCAGATTGAAGGGAGGTTTGCCATCGACAAGTGAGTTGTGAAGGTGGAAAGACTTTTGACCCAAGTCATCCCCAAAAATGCTGAGGTCTTCACCCTCACTCAGCAGGAAAGGGTTGTGTCGCTTACTCACACTAGGGACAATCAGATCCCTTGCTTTTCTTTCTTTGTTGTCTGAGGCCTCTGCTGAGGTTTCAGAGGTCTGGAGAAAGCTGCTGTACACCAAGGAGTCAGTCTGTGACAGGTCTCTGTCTGGAAGAGCAGAGGTCCGTGTAATGCTGAGCTCTGGCTGGCAGAAGGGGTTGGTCCTTTTGCTCACGGAGCAGCACTGTCTATCGGGGACCTGGCAATGCACCAGGGGAATGTGATGGACAATCAGCGTCTCACCAGTCAGTTTGGGTGGACTATCCATGGTGAGGAATGCTCTTCAGGGCATCAGTGAAGCTGGTACCACCCATGAACAGGAAGGGCTGCACATGAAGGCAGTGAGGACACTTCTCATGAGGGAATTCAGATACCTACAGAGAGACAAAATCACAAAGGAAGTCACCTCTCGGGAAAGGCAGTGACTATTTAAAGCCTCCTTGGTTTGACTCAAGATTTCATTTGTTGACAAGGATCAAACAGACTGGTTCCTTGTCGGCACAAGTACCTGAGCACGAGGTCCTTCTTCTGGGAAACAAACCATCACTATGTAAAACAAACATGTCACCCTCCATGCAGGCTCCTGGAACAAGACTTGTGATTCTGCCTGACCCCTCTCAAAGTTATCTGAAGAGAGTAACTGATTTCAGTCAAGTGGCCAAAGGGCTGTACAGGCTTTGGGCCAAACAAAGACCTCACTGCAGATGGCACCGTGTGCTCACAGGAAAACAGCACAGGGTCTGAAGTGAAGCATTGCACTCTGGTGAGAGCAGTCTACCTTCTCACACTGGACTGAACACCTTCGCTTCCTTTTAGATACATTGAACTTTCCTTCAAGAACCACACTGCAAGGTCTTGCAACAGACACACACATGTCCAGGCAGAGACTGGAAAGCAGGAGCGGAATGGAACAGAAAAGCAGCAACAGTCATTCCTCTCCAAAATCCAGGCGACCCCAGGAGGTCCTGAGCCCTTTTAGTGGTGCCAGGGGAACACACCAAAGTATGCAACTACTTATGTACACAAGGGCCTCTCCAGTGAAAAGGAGTGGATGACTTCAGTGGGGCCACGGGGAGCCATTGGCATTGGTCATATAGGTCCCATACAGCACACTGGCTTTTGCTGACCTTTTGCTGATGGTGAAGCCTCAGCTCAAACTGATCCCTGCTGTGGTCTGGGAGGGGATCATATATCTCTGCCACATTATCTGTGGCATTTACCTGCTTATCTTATTACCTGCTGCACTTCACAACAGTGCCACCGCCACAGTCCCAGGAGCCATACAGGCAGGGCACTGCACAGGCAGGGCACTAAGAGCCCCACTCTCCCTGTGTTCAGTAAATAGCAGGTTCTTATAGAGCCAGAGGAATAGCAAAATGGTTTGGGCTGAAGGGACCTTAAAGAACATCTTGTTCCAACCCTCCTGCCATGGGCAGGGACACCTCCTCTAGGACCAGGTTGCTCAAAGCCCTGTCCAACCTGGCCTTGAGCACCCCCAGGGATGGGACGCCAACAATTTCTCTGAGTAATCCATTCCAGTGCCTCTCCACCCTCACAGTAAAAAATTTCTTCCTAATACCTAATCTAAACCTGCCATCTTTCAGTTTAAAGCCTTTCCCCCTTGTCCTGTCACTCTCTGCTTGTGTCAAAAGTCTCTCTTCATCTTTCCTGTAGATGTTCACCAGCACTGAACATGGGATAGCAAAGCACAAACTCATTTCTCCCTCCCCATCTAACCCAGAGGTCCACCTCTAGCATACGGGGTTTTCCTCTTGCCTTCCCTTCTACTGAGAATTATTATCTCATTATTATTATTATTATTATTATTATTATTATTATTATTATCTCTAGCTGAGATAATCCAACAGAGAGAAGTGCATGGGTGGGCAGCCAAGGCAGTAAGCAGCAGGAGAAACCACAAAAGACAGCAGTGATCCAGGATGAGTCTGAGAGATTAAAAAATGACCTAGTGCTCTCACATTATCTACCACTTGTTCTGAAAATCTTGGCCCAAGCACCCTTGGTCAGCATTACACATCCTGTAGCTCATCCAGGCATCCTCAGTGATCACTGCACCCTGAAAATTCCATCCTGGGATCCTGCTCTGGACTCCAGGGCCCCCACCACTGACCTTCAGACTCCAAAAAGTGGTATTCACAGTGGCTTTAGCCTACCTTACCCCAGCATTTGTGACTGTGGTTGGAGCAGACCTGCAAAGGCACACGGGAGCACAGGAGAGAAAGTGTGAAATGTGGGTTAAGTGAAGTTAGAACAAGAGTGTGAACAATGAGACAGCTACACAGAAACATCAGCAACTTCACTTCTTTCAGCCTCAAGGTGTAAGAATAGCAATTAGAAGATGATCAAAATGATCAAAATAAGTACTTTGCTCCCACGCACAGTAGCACTTCTCACAGACACAGGATGATGCTGGCAGGAAATAAAAATACAAAGATGGAAACAGAGCTAATGTTTACAGTAAACACTCAATAACGCAAAAGTTAATGCTAACACCAGTGTCAGAGAACTGACAGGCCTTCTGGTAGATGCTACCAGAGACTTACATGGCCGGGACACTCACCTACATGTCTGCTTCTCCTGGGATGTTTCATCCAGTTTCAGGCTCTGAAGAAGAGAGATCACATGGACCACTTGGACCGCATCAAACTGGACTATTAATTGTGCAACCCTAAACTCTCCCTCATCTGTAGTCTCCCTAAAACTTCTATCAACCTTTACAGCCCTTTTAGTGACTCCTCTGTCTCACAAGCCTTTGGCTCCTTTCCCATAGCTGCTGCCACAGAGGCTGATCTGTATTCAGCCCAGATCCTGGGGGGCAGATTTTTTCGTCAAAGATTCCTAAGATCCTGTTGCTCAAGAGCCCCTGTGGATAACAGCAGCTCCTGACCCTGAGCCTAGAGCACACATACACACACACACTTGCTGGAGTAGTGTTTGTGCCGCAATTCGGACCTTGTGCACTACTGATGACAGCTGAGTTTATTTCTATTTAACTCATCAGAAGCTTATCCTGTCTTCCCACCCCCACCTCACAAGCATTTTGGGTAAAAAGCTGGTCCCCCAGTGCCTATCTACACATGTAGCCCATCCCTGCCTTTGTTACTGCTCTTGCATCTGTCTGTAATGCTCAGATCACATCTCTCCACCAGGCTTTGCTGTATTTCGAGTGCTGCCACAATGCAACCACCTGAAAAGCCTCATTTTGAGGATACAGACAATGATGGCAGCACACTTCACTGCTAAAGCACCAGGTCTCTGCTGCCTCTGGGAAATGGCTGCTTGGAGCAGGCTCCCAGCACCAGCACCCATCTGCTGACAAGCCCCGCTGAGCAGCACACAATTCACATCAGCACAGAAGCTGCTGTGGGAGGACGAGGCTTGCACAGACACACTTTGACATTTGATGGCAAAATGTCAGAGCTGACACGCAGCCATTTCCCATCTGTCTCTCCGGTGCTCTGGCTGCAACACACGGCTCTGCCCAGCTCTCTGGCTCCGGCAGCAGCACAGGCTCCCCGGGTGGGCTATGATTCACTGGCCGCCACAGATGCCGCAGCAGACGGATGCCCATCCTGCCTGCACCCACGACCTGCTCCCAGCACCAGGCTCTGAGGTGCAGGATCACAGGTGACATGCAGACAGTTCCTGCCGGGAGACATTCTGATGGCTTCTCTAGGGATAGGCATGACATTTTGTGCTGTAGCTACTCCTTTTCTCTCCCTTGCAACACCTCTCCTGGCTTCCTCCGGACTTAGGGGTGCAGGGAGGTTGGCAATGGCACTACCAGCACAAGGATTATCCAGTTCCCAACACCAGAGCATCCTCCCTGGCTGCACTGTTGCTTGACCCATCCTTATTCTGGAAGACTGTAGAAGTATCCTTCCTCTTCCTACTTGGAGTCTGCTATGCTGTGATCGACACTGGGAAATAAAATACAGCAAGCAGACTAGTTTAAGATTTTGCTGCTTTTGATCAGCTTTTTGTAAAGTCCTCACTCACCTTTTGCAACAGGAAATTTACAGACAGGCAGCTCATACCTGAACATTTTTTGCCAAATCAGTTCATTCTTCTTATTGTTGTGCTGTATCCTGCTCAATGCTACACACACAAGAGCAAACACAGCATCCAGCACTGATCCCTGCCTAGAAAAGCACGTAATGGCAGTGCAATGCAGGGAGGCATGCAGGGAGCACCACGACTCTAGATACGTCTGTACATCAGCCATTTTGTTTTCAAATGTCAGAATTCTTGCCTTCTCCATACTGACACCGTCTGCCGCAACATGGCAGATATGGGTTATTTATCCAGGGAGCTCCTTCTTGAGGTGCTAAGGGTTACCCGGGGAAGGTGAGGCCCACACTATGGATGCTTCATTCCAGTCAGGATAATACAGAGCAGAAAGAATGGCTTTTTGTGAGAAGCCTACATCTGGTATGGAATTGCTCATGAATTATTGTACCCCCATGGAAATAAAGACACACAACAAAACCTCCTTAGCTGCAGCAAAGCTCTGGGTTAAAAGCAGATGAGAGATGAGCAACAAAGGATGGTTCAGCACTGATCTGAGAGCTGCCTACTAGGTCATGTCTGAGCTTTAGAGGAGGCAGCATGCTGCAGGTAACAGGAGCATGCAGAATCCTTTGGGCTCTGCACTTCATGCTTTTTAAGTCCTTGCTGACCACTACACAGAGGCTCTCAAATCCCTCTCCCGTCATACCCCTAAGACTGAGGACACTGTGCTAATTTAAAGGTGGTGAATGCAGCATCATGGCTCCTCGGGTACAAACTCCTGCCTCTGCAACACTGCTGAGAAGATGCAGAAGCCACCAGACCTGGCTGCAGTTGCCTCCAAGGGCTGATGAGTTATGTGTGGCGGTCGCACACCTCCAGGCATACTCTGATATCTGTCATGGCTCCAACCACAATCTTGGAGTTCTAGAGCTGAACCCTTAATACCTTGCTCTGCTCAGTGCTGTCCCTTGTACACACGTGGGGTGACAGGGGTCAGCTCACAGTAACTCAGGCTTCCTCATAAAATGTAATGCATTGGAGGAGGCATGCAGAGATATAAGAGATAAATGTGATTTTAATGTAAAAAGACTGCACACAGAGCACAGAGGACGAAGAAGAAGGCGCAGCATCATCAGAACCGTCAGCTGGAGGCAATGCTGACTTTTTGGAGGATGGCTTTTCTGAACAGATTATTGTTTCTACAAACCTCAGTCACTTCATCTATGAAATTGAGTGTCCAAAGGAAAGCTTTAACTGTGAGGGTTACTGCTGACTCTGTATGGCTATGGTTTCACTGCCATCATCACCTTACTAAGAGACCAAAATTCATCATGTCACTCAAGGGTGAAATATGCAAAAACAGTGTTAAAAGCTAGGCATTCAGTTCCATAGAAGAAGCAGAAAAAATTCTTTTGTATTAGAGGTGCTTGTTCTTGGAGGGTTGTTCCATGTGAACCCCTGACTCCTACAGTGCATTTGCATTAACACACCTGAAGAAACCAAGCCCTACAAAACAAGCACCAGCAGAAATGCTGCAAAAAGCAACGGTTTGTGCGATTTGCAGACAAAGGCACAATACAGACATCTCCTCTTTGCTCCACAGGGAGAGATATATTCAGTTTACTCCCCATATGTCTACCCCAAGGCAAAAGGGCTGGGAGATTAATCCAAACTGAAAGCCACCTTCCAGACAGTGTGTGGGATCTCAGGGCTCCCATACAGCACTAGTACTGCAGTTCATCCCTGCCGCAGGTCTGCCACTCCAAAAGCTGACAGAAAGCACTGGGTGGTTTTAAACAAAAATTTATTAGGAAAATTCCAGGAAACTGGAGGGCATTCAGGGAGCAGCATCAGAGAAGAGGATGGGGTGAGTGGTACAGGGTGAGTGGCCTGGGGATGGGTGTGAACCATGGGAATGAGTAAGCAGAGGGCGGAGGTGAGGAAGCCTGTAAGTTGCTGCAGGATGGGTCTAGTTAGTGGTATTTGTTTGGACACCTGTTTCTTTCTTGCCAGCTAATACATCTCTGTCAAATTCACACCTTCATTAAACACTTTATTAAATCATCCAGTATATTTAATGAAGGAAAAAGTGTAAAAGGAAATGCTAGTTGTTTGACTCATCCTAAACCTTCAGCTCTCCTTCCCTCCCTCAGGGGAGAGGGAGTATAGTCAGGGTGGTCAGCATGCTCCCACGTTGAATATTCCAGCACTTTATGTTTAAAGGGAGCTGCAGAAAAATAGAAAGACTAAATACTTCCTAAACTTCTGCCTCAGCCAAGGCTGGTTCCTCTTGTGGTGCTGTGCAGTGATTCCTGAACAGACCACTTACCTTTTCTTTCCACAAAGCCCTGCCTTGGCCAGGGCTTTTTCCAGTGGTTTCCAGGACAGCCTGACTAAGCCCATGATTAATGAATCACTGCATCCCAGAACTATATAGGATTATGATGTGTTCCAAATGGAAACCGCAGCACGTGACGGTCAGTCACAGCCCTTGTGCTGCTGGCAGAAAGGAGCTGCTTGGGTCAGGGATGAGGGGTCACCAGCACACACAAAACTAAGCAATGGGTGTAGTGTGTGTATTCCTGATGATGACACAATCAGCGTGAGGCAGGTACTGCCTCTCACTCAGAGGGCAAGAAGCCCCAGCTGCTCTGTGCATTTAGAGTTACACAAGACATCAGAAATAGCTCAAGCAGCAGACCTATACCAGCTAACACAGGAGCCAGGACAGTGACCGAACCAGTTTCTCCCATTTCTGTGCTCCCTTGCTCTGTGATTCATCATCTGGCATGTGGCACCAGGCAAGAGCCATTTACAGGCCATGACTCAGAGCATCCACTGAGGTGCTCTGGGATGGAACCTGCTCCTCCTCCTCCTCCTCCCAGCCCCAGCCCCCAGCACATATGCTCCTAATTACTTTATGCAGGCCTGCAGAGAAGAAAAAGACTGATGTTTCTAGCTGTTCATATCACACAGAAATTGCTGCTGAATTAAACTGCAGACACAGTAAATCCTTTCTTATCACAGACTCTCTAGTAGCAGCAGCAGTAGCAGCAGGAGGGACTATGCTTGTACAGCATCTTTTTGCCTGAGCATTCTGAAAGCTTCCTGAAGATCTTACGACAGCAGAAATCACACAATTCCATTTTGAAACATACATCTGCCTGGGTGCTAGAGCCTGGGTTTTGCAGGGTCACCAGAGCACTCAAGAACCCACACAGAAAGAAAGAAAATCCTGTAAGCATATGAAATTTCTGGGCACACTCAGTATCCAAAGATGCCAAGACTACCCCTCCCTAACTGCACAGCTTTGGTCAGGGCTTAGTGATCCTGACCTAATGGGTGGCTTCCCTGTCCATGGCAAGGGGGCTGGAACTAGATGACCTTTAAGGTCCCTTCCAACCCAAGCCATTGTATGCTTCTATGACTTGTGCAAAGCAGGACTGTCAGCTGGCTGCCTCATCAATGTGCTCCTTCTGCTGACCTGCCCAACTGAGGACCCCAGGCACCAGCAGCTGCAGCTGAGTGGCGACAAAACCACAGCCATCAGCTGTGGGTGAACCTGAGTCAAAGCCAGCAGAAGTCTGGACTGAAGGTTTTCCCACCATCTTCCATGCCTGGGAGCTGTGAGCTCAAAACTCTCCACCATAGCAGCCACAGGAGGCAGGGGATGGAGCGTTTGGCTGAGGGAGTCAGGCATCCAACTCAGCTCAGCTTCAGGAATCAAGGCCACATCTCTTATCTGTGCCTACACAGGGTGGCAAAACTGTCCCCTAATTCTGTCATAGGGCTACATGCAATGGTGAGTCAGCAGCTGTTCTTGTTCAGGTGTCCACTGCAGGGGTGAAGGCTCCTGAGATGACATCAAGAAGTGGAGAGGACATGATGCTTAATATGGATGGAAACATCCTCAGCAGCACTGGAGATTTCTGGGCTTGCTGGGGATCTGTAGCATCCCTACAATTAGAATCACAGAATCACAGAATCTGCTGAGTTGGAAGGAACTCATCAGGATCCTCAAGTCCAACTCCTGGCCCTGCACAGAACACCCCAAGAATCACACCACTGCAGGGAGAAAAGGCTTGAAAGTGCGAAATTTAGTGAGGAGGAAAAACAGAGTTGTTTTCACTCAAGATGACCTGGCAGCTGGGAGATGCTAAGAATATTCAGTGTGGGAAATTTCATGTATTGTGTTTGCTTTGTGTGGTTTTCTGTCCCTCTCAAGAAATGGAATTTCTGCAGAAGACAACAGAATGCTGTCAACGACTTAAACCTTGTTCTTCACAGGTTTGGGTCTCCCCCTGGGAGAAACAGAGGTAAGAAGCTTGGAGGTTATGGAAAGCACAGAACCGTGAAGCACTGCATATGGGCCAGGCTCCTTGAGATGTTGAGGCCGGGGAACGGGCCCACTTTTGGCCCCTGCTAAGATGGAATAAGCTTAGCAGGGTATGTGTCCCCATCTGTTTTTGAAACCTTCCAGCCAGCGAGGTGATGGGATAAATCTACTCTTTGCACTTCAGCTGTGGATTGCGGTCACCTTGGTTACTTGCATCAGTTAACACACCCTTTGGAAAGACCTCTCAAAGCGAAGTGACAAATTACTTGCATTGCATTTTCTTCCCTAACCCTTACTGGAATCTGGCTTCAGGCAATATAGTGTTGGCCAGACCATGGCAAAGCAGATGACCTACTTATCCAAAGCTTATGGGAGGATAATTTCAGGAGCAGTCTTCATCTGCACAAAAAAAGCACACTAGGCCAGCTCAACCTCAAGTAGTCCTATATCCCTTACCACCTTCATGACTTGGGGAAAAAAGATGAGCTAAGTCCTAAAATGGACAAGGAAAGTCTGTCTTCACTGTGAACAAGAACTTGCTGCAGCACAGCTCAGCACATCCATACAGATTCTAGCCACTCCATGGCTGCATATCTTCCCCATGGCTTTCTTTCTGTGCAGATTAAAACTGGCATTGCACTTCTGTCCAGACTATGCATTGCAGGAATCACAGCTGCAAAACAATCTGTGCAAGAACACAAACTCACCCTGCAAGACAAAAGCATCAGTGACCACTTGAAAAAGCCTGACAAATAAGGAACTCAGTCTTAAGATATGTCAGTAAAAAGAGGCTGTAAAGTGATGTTTACTGTCTCTTTAGCCCAGAGTGCCACATATGTAGAATCACTCACTGTCAAGCAAAAACCAAACATTTCTGGGATGGCGGATTACAGATGTAAAACCTCATGCAGCACGACAGCAGAAGTAAAACAGACAGCAAAAGTGGCTACAGGGGAGTCAAGTAAAACCACAGCTAGGCCAAGCTCTTGAAATAACAAAATATCACCCTACAAGCCACTGTAAATAAAGCAGCTAGTGATGTCAAAAAGTGCCAGCAGGATTATTTTCAGACTGGAACACAGCAGTGCTGCAATGGTTTGCTGCCACATCCCAGTGAACAGGAGAAGCAGTGCAGGTATGGCATTACCTAGGAGTGATGGACATCAGATCTGCCAGGCAGCCTGAATGCCTGCATCTGCAGAGCTGTATTAAATGATGCAATCCTACATGGAATTTAATGCACACTGCGTGCAAACAAATCGGGCGCGCCAAAATCAGGCACAAACAGAACACATCCCAGCAGCAGCCTGCTTTTACTTGATGTTCCTCTTCCACACTGCACATCTCAATGGTTTTGCAATCAGCAGCTGTGACCAACAGCTGACTCCTGCTAAGGCTGCAGGAGACTTTAACCCTTCCTAGCCCTAGGCTGTTCTACCAAGACCAGAAGAAATGCCTGGATACACAGGAAGACATTTTCTGTGTATCCAAGGCAGGAATACACAATGGTCTGGAGGCTGGCAACTCCCTGATTTGGGGATGATAGCATTGTACAAAGCAAATAGGGTGAGCAGCCCAAAAAAAGCTGCAGCATCTGAGGAGTTAATACATTAAATTTATCCTGCCTTCTGAAGGACATCAAGATCACATATATATGTTAATATGATATGGTATGATATTATATGATATATAATACATTATTTATATAGTATATTAATACATGGATATGTATAATAATAACACTGATACCCAAATGCTTTTAGACCACAGGCTGGATTTTACAATCCCTTGAAGGCAGCTGGAGGAAAAGATCCTTTAGCACTCAGATTTGCAAATGGAAATTGCCTGATTACTGTTAAGATCATGCATTTCTTGACCCTTTTTTTGGCCAGGTACCTGAACAGGTCCTCTGAAATCATGTCTGAATCTCATTTCAGCAGAGTTCAGTGCAGGTAAAAACAAAAAAGGCAGAATGATTCCTGGGATGATGAGACAAGAAGTCTCATGTAGGAACAAATCTTTGGGCCATCATGACAGCAGCCAGTCACAAGCAGCCTCCTTCACCTGGGAGTACTTTACATTGCAGAGCAGGTTTCATAAACTGCCCATAGAAACTTCAGAGAATATACAATCATCCCTCAGTGTCCCTTTTATTTTATGGAATTCTCGCAAATTTTTAGAGCTTGTTACTTCCTGGACCGGTGCCTTCCACACCAAATTCCATGCCACACTAGTTGTAATCTGTCAATACTTTTGAACATAGGGATATTTAACTTCATTACTTGTCCTTGGGCTAGGGCAGAGAGAGGATCACATTTTCTACTCTTTTTGCCAGCCTTCAGTGCCAAGATTTTCATTCTGCTCAGTACAAGAGTATTCCTAGATCCTTGGTCCGATTACCAACCTCTCTCCAAGTGTCCCCCTGATGTGTGGGTGTGTTTGTATGTTCACATGGCTGGCAGCAAGGCAGAACTCTAGAGGATCTGGATGAAACCACAGCATCAGTTTATATAACAGAATATTTTCCATGCAGCAGAACTAACAAAAGCAAGCCAGAACCTTAATAAAACACTTATGAAGCAGACCAGGCACTCGTAATGATTACACATACTTTCCTTCTGAGATGGAAACATATCCCTTGTAGGGGCTGGCAACCCAAACCAAGCTCAGTTTGTAAAGCACTATTCAGGACAGTTTATTTTAGGATATCACTCCACAAGACAGCTCATGTGCTAATTAGGCTTGGAATGACTGAGCTCAACAGAGCATTAAGGGTAAACTAAATCTGATAACCCTGGATTAACCAAGGTCTTCTGCTGAGGATGCTGGGCTACACAGACCTATTGAGCAGGGGAAAAAAAAGGAGGGCAAACAGGGATGATCCTTGACTCTGTACTGGAAGAGCAGTCAGAGTTCCAGGAGACCCACCAAGTCTACTGAAAGGATAGCCAGGTTGGATGGGGCTTTGAGCAACCTGGTCTAGTGGAAAGTGCCCCTGCCCATGCAAGGGGGTAGAATGAGATGTGAACTTCAGGGTCCTTTCCAACCCAACCTATCCTATGATTCTCTGAGCAGTCTGCTTTTAATCACTTCAAGGGTGTTTGAGAGAACTGAGAAGACACCTTAAGACTGCAGGCTCACAGGTCTTCACAGATAGGATGTGTTCACATTTTAACATCTTCTTTTTTGAAGCTGTTGCATTCTTTCTAGATCAGAAGTCTCAGAGAAGACAAGCAGCTGAGATAAAAGTTTGCCTGTGTTAAGCCCTTGCACTGAGATGGGCCTTAACAAAACCACAAGGTTTTAAAACTCTGAAATTTCTGAACACATACTATAAATACACTGGGTAGTCTTATTCACAAGAATGCCAAGCCATTTGGGAATACTGCTGGGCTTTGAAGTTTGAAAGCAAGATTCACGGACTAATTAATCACAGTATGTGAAAAGTATTCATATTATCAGTTTCAAACAATCCTCCTTAATTTCCTGGAGTGCTTTCATGTTACAATCAGAGCATCTCATAAATCATTATTTTCTTTCTCTAGATTGTTCATTATTTCATATCAAAACTCTACAGTTTCCCATTTACCACAAGTAACTTCCATTTTTTCAATTTCTCCTCTTACGAGCGTTTTCCAGGGACTTGTTCAGTTTCCTAGGCAGTTTCTCAATTCCCTCCAGCTATGCATTCATGCTTCTGAGCTGGGGTGACTAATTTCACAGTTTTCCAATTGGCAGTGGGATTAGAACCTGTAAAATAATTTTCCATTCTGTTTCTTATGTACCTTAACATCCATATGCACATGCCTGCCAGGTAACGTCCCTTTTGACCAGGGTGACAATCAGTTACTTTTTGCAGTTTAATGACACCAGTTTAATGAACTGGAATGCATTTCATCAGTTTAATCATTTGGAATCTGACAAAGTGTACTTTTGTGACTATCTTCTCTTACACACACTTATGTAACTTCGCATCAAGCTAAGAAATTTCAAGATTTACAGCAAGACTAGCCGAGGAGAAATCAGGGGATTTTTTAAACATAACTGTTCTCTGAGGAAAGGAGTTTCTTTTCCCTCCTCTCTGGAGGGTGGGTTTTGGGGTTTGCTCTCTCAGGCTGCATAAATTCTCGGCATGTCCACCTGCAATTTCTCTTTGAGGTCCCCCCAAGAGATAAAACGGTCCTCCAAACCTTACTAGGGTCAAGGCTGAAGGATATTTCTCTACAGTGAATTTGCCTCACTGAAGCAGTGAGGTCTAGTGGCCTGCACCCTTGAAAGAAGATTCTTGTTTCATTTTGATGGGCAGGCCGAGAGGTTGTTGTGGTTTTTCTTTTCAACCTCAACTCATGCCAAGGGGAAAGCAGAAACAAGGCACTGGACCAAAATCCTGGCTGTCGTACGTGCTCTGGTACAGAGGGGAATCACTCCTCAGTGCCTCTGGGACAAATACAAATGCATCATTTCAGTTTAGGGTGCTTCTCTGCCCTGGGGTACCAAATCATGTCACCAGCACAAAGCCTGGGAGAGGTCAAGATTACCGAGATGGAAATAATCTATGGAGTCTCTGAAACTTTTGCAAAGTCACCAAGAAATCCAGAGATTACAGAAACCCCAGCGGGTCCAAAATGACTCTTGGTTATCTCAACCAGATACGGCCAAGCATGAACTGAATGGCTGTGGCTGGAGCACTGCCACCTTTGTGCATTAACCACCACCATGCCATTGCTTGTCAGTGCCAGGACACACCCATTTTCTTGCAGTTTCTCCCCTCCTCCTCTCCTATCGTGCTATGAACTAGCTAGCCCTCCTGACCAGGGTCAGGGATGCCTGAAGTCACCCTGTGCTCCACGCAGCCTCAGCTCTCCTCCGACCCAGTGCTCCCCCAAAAACAGCCACTCTGAGGAGCACATGGGAACGAACATGCTTACTGTAACAAGCACTCACCATCTTCAGAGTGCTTTGTAAAGACAGTAATTATAAACAGCAAGTGCTTATGGAAATGAAAATGAGGCATATGACAAGCAGTTGAAGGCACGAGGAGACATCTGGGTAAGGACAATGCTCTCCTCAACACCATTTCAAGCACTATGACCTGCAGTTGGAGGACGAATCTCAGCAGTAGGGTAAATTAGATGCCACTGACTGTGGACAAGTGAGAACAGCTTGTTGCCAGTAGGGAATGGCTAAGTGCAGATGCATGCTGAAATCCTCTTGCTGGTTTTCTGAAGGGAGCTACAATCGCTGCTCAGGGAAAGACACACTTGGGCAAGAAACCCCTTAGAAGCCACAACAACAACTCACAGGAGAGCAGGTAGTGAAGGAGAGGTCGACCAGAGTAAGCCAAATCCCAGGCAGACGTGTCACTCTAAGTATCAATCATCAGAATGAATTAGGCAAAGCCAAGGAAGATACACCGTGTGGGCCAACAGCATCTTGGGACTAGAGATATGAAATATTTATTCCTCCCACTGGATCTTCCCCTTGCTTATCAATCTGCCACCTGACTTACTGGAAAAGGTTTGAGGGTGGGACTACAGGGAAAAACGCCGTGTAAGCAAACACTGTAATGAACCTGCCTGCTAAGAGCAGAAAATTGCACTAGTACAATAATCAAGACAGGTCATTCTCCCTGCTAAGAAGGGCATCTGGGAGTACAGCTATGCTATCCGAGCTTACACAGGAGACATGTGACAATGAAGCTTGAGGCACACATCCCTGCTCTTCGCCATGGGAATCCCAGAGAGGGACCAAAAGAAGATAACTATCTTGCTAAACAACCTGGTTGAATTGGGCCTATAGGCAAAAGGAGGCAAAGTAGCCATGTGGCTGGTCCTGCACCAGAGCAGGTAGAGCATAACAGAGAAGAACGAGCCCACTGAAAGCATTTAGAGTACGTTCTTCCAGAAGTGACGGCAGCTACTGTGAGTTTATAGAGAGTAAGGTGCAGTTCTAGAGTCAAGCTGATGAGATCAGTATAACTGGGTAGGGAGCAAGGACTCTAATCTGAGGTAACAGTGGGTCTGAGGCAAGTATCAGGGGAAAACCTGCCATCTCTTTGCCAAGGTTTTCCATAAAGGCTCTAATTTAATATTTTTTCCCTGTAACTCCCAGAGCAGAAACTCCCCTCTTCCCAAAAGGAACTGCTAACATTCATACACTCTGAGATATCTCTGACACTGTCCCCAAAAGCATAACAGGGCAGTGACACTTGTTCTCTGCTTCCAGAGAGCATTTTGTGTCGGAGCAGAGACTGGCAGTTTGGTGGCAAGGCCAGTTTCCTATCACTTGCCAAGGGTCAGAACAAAGCATTGCTGACATGACTCAAATACTGATTATTTATCACTCAAAGGTACTGCCAACCCCACACCCTCAGCACTGCCCAAAGACCAACACATGGTCTCTCTTCCAAGAGTCCAAACTCAGACCTGGAGCCTGAGCCAGAAGTTGCCATCAGCCACATTATGGCCACTCACCTACATTACAGCTCTGCCTTCCCCCTTGATCCCATTTACAGCAGTTAACAAACACGGTGGGTTTTGTTTGCATTTTTTATCCCATTATCTGTTAATATAGAAACCATCAGCCTTGCTCAGTAAAAAGTACTTGCGTGTGTCTGAGGGGTAGAAAAAATATTGTCTACATGATCCTGAGGCTGCAACACAACTGTGGTAAGGAGATAAACAGCTTGTGGACCAGCCTGCTTTTGTGCTCATCTTAACAGGTATGTCCTGGCTTTGACCCACTTTTTCCAGAAAATGAACATTAAAATAATTTTCATCAAGAGAGAAAACTGGAGCAGAATCAGAGACCAGAGGTATTTTGACAGCCCATTTCTTCCTTATTGGAGAGTAACCAACTTTGAGATGAGTGTGAGGGCACACAGCGAACCTCCCTGGCAGATAACATGGCAAATCCCTGCTAAGGCTCGTTACCAATACAGCTGCCAATGATCATTGCTATGGATTTCACCCCCTGCCAACCAAGCTCCCTCAGCTTCTTCAAGCCTTATCCTGCAGCCTCTCACACAGCTGGAATGTGTTGGTGGGCTTCTGGCTCTTTTGGGCTTATGGACTGGACAGCCAGAAGTACTTTAT
This sequence comes from Cnemophilus loriae, assembly GCA_013397755.1. Lineage (NCBI taxonomy): Eukaryota > Metazoa > Chordata > Aves > Passeriformes > Corvidae > Cnemophilus > Cnemophilus loriae. Next base: position 130,822 of record VZTF01007886.1, on the reverse strand, counting down.
CCACATCAGAACATTACCCACGAAGCAGCACAGGTAGGAGACAAGGGAGGTTTTCCACTACTGGCCAGATCTCAACGGTTTCCACAAGCATGAGGACAAAATCTTGTCCAGTATGGGCCTTGATTCCACAGCTGGCATGGAGGTACCTCCACCTCCAATCCCCCACCTCTCAACCACCTGCAGAGATCTCCACACCTCTTACTTTGGATTTACTTTTTTTGGGTTCAGCTATCAGAACTGGGCCTACTGAGATGAGTTTTCACCCAGCATCCATGATACAGAAGTGGCTTTGGATTGAATATCTCAAGCTGACCCAGTTTATATTAAACAGAATGGTAAAAAGCAAACAGAGCTGTAATGAAACCTCTTTAATTTTTAAAGAGCAGATCTCTGGTGTGTCAGGGTAAACAGTTATAATGCCAACAAGAACAAAGAGCTTGGAGAAGTACTGTAGAAAACACTTTGAATGTAAGTAAACAAAAAAAAAAAAATATGGATTCACCAAGAAAGATGACATTAGAAGAAAAAGGCTCCTGACCAACCTGAATGAGTAACCACACCAAGAAGGATATTAGAGGTAAGAAAAACAGCACCTTCAGTGCTGTTTTGGCAAGATGAATATTGAAGCTGCAGCAATGACAGGTTAGATAATACAGGAGGAAGAAGGTGCAGAAAAGAAAATGAGCTTTTGAGTGGAAACAAATTCAAGAAGATGAAAGCACTTAAGTCAGAAGGACAAGATATTCTTGATCCCAGAACAGTGAAAGAATAGCTGGTTGATCGCAGCTGGCAACTGCACTATTGATAAAAGTACCCATTGGAAAAGAGAGGAAGAAGGTGAAACCGTGTGGCTGACAAATATTAAAGGTACGTGTGTAGCTGTTCTGCAAGGGCAGGGAATGTGACCCATGTTAGATTGATCAACCTGCCCTTACTATTACATAAATCTTTCAGAAAACACTAGAAAAGAAAAATAGACAGGGAAATAAATTAAAAACAGGGCAAAGCACAACAAGGGGTTGCAAAAGGCAGAGTATTGTCTGGGTATCAGGAACCATACCAGAGTGAGATCTTGACTCACCAGGAACATCAGACTGGAAGAAAATGAAGACGTCTGGGACTAAAAATTTATTCCTTGTTTGCTCTCACAGCCTCAGACACCTGACAGGCAGTAATGGAGCTGTGGGCAGGCCATTCCTGAGTTCACAGAATATTCTCCTGGGCCACCTGCACTTTCTGCAATGCAGGTCCAGGTCCCTTGTATCTAGAGATCCAGCTGCACTTTATTTTCATCATCTGCATCGATGCAGTGAGAAAGACACACTCCAGTGGATGATTTCAGCCAGCTCCAGTCACCAGAACCTCTTGCCCATCTTTTAAGCGTCTCAAGGCAGAGATTATCTGTGCACTCTCACTGTTTAACAGATGCTCTTGTAAGAGTGGTACCTACTAGCCAAGCACAGCCTGTACGCTCTGGGGACATTCCCACTCCACACAGAGAAGAAGGCTGCATCAGCTTCTTCCTTTAGGCAAGCAAAGGTTGCCTAAAGTGTTTTGTGTTTTGTACACACAAACCATATATACGTGATTTTTCTTCCACCTGCTGAGACAGGTATGTGTGTCCTGTACATTCTGTTGCACGTCCTGTCTTGCAGCCCACGATGTGCTGCACACAGTCATGCTGTTGTTACCCACCACCAATCTCCCAAAGGAACCTGCTCTGCAGCAGCACTACAAACCAAGTCCGGTGCACACCTGCAGGTGACATCCCTGCTCCCATCAGCCTGAAAGGGACAGATTCTCGGAGACACAGAGAGGTTTTTCCAGGTACAAGAGCAAGACAGGGGTGAGAAGGAGCTGCAATTCAGGAAGCCTTTTGGTGATTCTGGGACATTGTCATCAATCTGCAAGAAGGCAGCACGTCACTTCGTGATTTTGCTGGAAGCCCTCTCCTTCTCACCTGGCAGCCTGCACTGAAACCCTGGGTTTGCCTTCATTACCAGGTATAAAGGCTGTGGAGCCTTGTCACTCCAGGGATGGAGAGGGAGCAACCAAATGAGAACCTGCAGCAGCAAAATGGTTCCTCCAGAGAACTACTGCAGCAAAGGCTGTGCTGAGGATCACCCCCACCCCCACAAACCCCGCAGGGCTGCACACAGCACTGAACGTCTCGGGGAACACAGTGAGAGGCTGGAGAACGACAACAGAAACAACACATTTGCATTCCCTGACAATGACAACCCTGAATTTCCCCTCTGTGCACTCTCCCACTGGTCTCTGACCCAAACCCTTTCTCCTCCAGCTCTGCAATGCCTCTCATCTTCCTCTTCTTTCCATGGTTCCTCTACACCTCTGCCAAACATTTACCATTTTATCTACATTTTTTCCTACCATCCTGTTGCTCTTCATAGGTCTAAAAAAGCTTTGTCTGAATTGTTCTTGGGTCACTGGAAAATGGGAGAAATTTTTTGTGAATAGGTAAGACCTGCCAACCTCACTCTTTAGCAACAATGGTATAAAAGGCTGCAGGTTTGTGGAGGTAAAAATGCAGATCTCTACCTCCCTTGTACTCTAGTATACCTTTATGACACCCATCAATCCGCACCTTGTATGATATGTTCCTCTGTGACTCCCATTTACTCCACATCTGCCCAAAATCCTGCAATTGCAACCCCACAAGATCAGCATTTTTCACAACTCCAAAAGCCTTAATCTGCTATTCAATTATCTCCTTTTGTTATGACATTCCCATTTGCACATTCCCCTACAGCGGCGTCACTTTAACGCATATACCAAAATCTCATTCTTTTATACCTTTGCTTTGTTGTTCTCACTGTCATGCTGAACATCACCCTTTCAGCATCTATATCCCTATCCCACATACATCCTTCTCTTTGTTCAAGCCCTTCTCCTATCTGCAGAGGCAATTTAATGGAAGGATTTGTGCAGAGGGTGGGGGAGGGAGGAAGAAGAAGGAAGGCGGGGAGGGAAAAGAGGGATTTGGCTATAACAAGACCATGTAATTAAGCTCCAGTAACTGGTATCCAGCCTGGACCCCTCATTTCAGTAATTAAAAGCAGTAATTCCTCCATTCCTAGATAACCTTTCTCATCTGATCTGTGAAAAGAGGCAGGGAGAAAGCATCCATTTACACAGACAGCACAGACACACCCCGGCAACACAAAGGACTCCAGTCTGCACAGAGCCCGTGTATTGCTTAGCAGAAGGACAGGGTTATAACATGTCATGATATTTACCCTAATGCCTTTTGAACAAATGATTTACCAGTATTTAGGGGGAAAAAGAGAAAGAAAAAAAAAAAAAGCCACAAAAAAAGCTAAAAGCCACAGTGACAGCAACCTTTCCTCTGTCTGAGCCCTTTGTCTCTGGCTTTTCATGGAAGCGCTGTCTGTCAAAACAGCTTTTGAGCTGCACAGCAGCATCACCGCCAGGGATGCACGGAAAGCATGGTAGCTGGCAGGACCACAACAATCCGTGTGGGCTCGGCTGTCATGGCAGGCACAATGGAGAGCTGTGCGGAGGCACTGCCGGGGCGAAGCACGACTCGCCTCTGCACAGCCAGCCCCGGACACGACAACTGCTACTCCACAGCTACAATGGACAAACACACATTCTGCGCAGCAGCCACAGCCTCCTCGACCGCTCACATCCATGACAGCCACAGCCAGCTCCCAATCAA
>VZTF01007886.1:14177-127109 GCA_013397755.1 Cnemophilus loriae | reverse complement strand
GCAATGCAGCCTCTGAAGAGACAAAGCAATCCTAAAATCCTTGAGCTTCTTCAGCTAGCTGGCATCCTCCACAAAAACAAACCGGCCACCGTACAGGACAACGAGCGGCCTGAAAACCAACATCACAACTGACACCCACCCCGATGATTTATCCATCTCACCTTTCCACAGATCCTTCACTCCCCGTCTCCTGTCAGCGAACACACTCTGCGCCGGCACTCCTGAGCGCTCAGATTCCAGAAGGCTCCGTGCTCTCTCACCAGGATGCTGTGGGAAACAGAGAGTCAATTTTTTCTTTCTGATTTTTTTTTTTCTTCACAGCTGCATCCCTGGCAATGCAGAGGGTCTGCGCAATCACATCTCCGATGCTCCTGCTGCTGCTGCTGCTGTGACGTTGCTGCGCGTGAAGGAGCAAGCATGCCCACAGCACCGCCGCTCCAGCTCGCAGTCAGTCCCTGTGGAACCTCACACAAGGCAGGGGATGGGAGGGAGTGTTCAAGGCAGGGAAAAGGAGGGGATGATGGAGGATTGATTCTTACAGGAACTGGGAAATAAGGAAGGCAGCATGAGGAGAAATACAAAGATCGAAGCCTGTGCCATAAAATAGAGCTGCAGCATCTTATTCTGTGATGAGACTGGATTTCGGATGCTGTGTGCTTGCAGGCTGCCTGATCTCTTACCCTGTCTTTGCAAAGGAAAGCAGAAGTGACTGGAGTGTTATGTTCCTACTGTTGATAATGGCAGCTAGAACCCTTGGAGAGAAAATGGCAGTCTGCAAAGCAATGCATAGGAAGAGGAGGAGGATGGGAAGGCTGCAAGAAGCTTCCTGAAGCTTCTTTAAATTTCTGTAGTGCTTTGTCCTAGACAGCTTCATCAACAGTATCTATACAGCATCCCTGAAATGCAGCCACCTCCAGAGCAAGATGCAACCACCAGCACTTCCCACAGTGCCGAACCCACCTGGCAGGGGCAGGATGCCTGCAATCCCTGCTCTCACAGGGGACCTCAAATCAAGATCCCATCAACTCTTAGCTGCAGGTTGTGATTAAAGTGCTGCCCATGACCTGGGCTAGATCCCAGAATCTCGGCAAAGCAACCCACAGCAGATCTTCCTACCTGAAACAGGGGGTCACCACCTGCAAAGCTCAGGCTCTCTTGCTATCTGGAAGGACTTTTCCATATCCCTTTTCACCAGAGGCAGCTGGTGAGAAGGGGTGATGGAACTTCCTCCATAGGCAGAGTAGTGCAGCTCCTGACTGGGCACAGGTAGCTGTGCAAGGGACAAATGTGGCTACTTCTGCTTTTCTACCAGCTGGGGCATAACCACACACCTCAGAAACTCATCTGTGCTCCAGGCTGTGCTGTGCCAGGGAGGTGTTCCTAGCACTGCAGCAGCATCCATCCTGGAGGGACCACTCATGTTACTGCCCTTCCTCATCCAGACCTGTGCCTACAGCCCTGTGCAGAGCCAAGCAGAGCCCAGAAACTGGAGCATCCACATTGGAAAAACCAAAACCTGTGAGCCCAAACCAAAACACACCTCCTAAACTGAGGCTCCACAGGAAGTGAGCAGGTCAGAGCAAGGCAGAGAAGTGGTAAAATTGTCACACGGATGCAAAATTCAAACAAAGTCAGAACTGCCACATGGCGGAGTACTTTTTACTTTATGCCATGATGTACCCAAAGCAGCAAACAAATAACACAAATACAACAACTCAGACAACATAACACATTACAGAAGCTTCTGCCTCCGGAGAGGTCAACATAAAAAGCTATGACAGAAAAATGTTAGACTTACTACTGGAAGTGGCTGCCGATTATCTCAGATCCAAGAACACTACAAACTTTAAAAATACCTCTTCAAGTAACATTTAAATCAGATTTCTGACAGAAAACCATGGGTCTAGGGGGTGGTTTCTACTAAGGGCTTCAGAGGCAGGAGCTTAGGACTCCTCCCAGTGCAAAGAGACCATTCTGCTGGGAAAAGAGAAAGGGCCTTGGGCTGTGCACTGTGCAGACTGCTTTCAGTGCACTGCAGCCAGCATCACAGATACAGCTCTGCTACTCACCTCCAAACCACGGTGGACGATCCCTCAACCAGTCCCAGAGGCCAGGCTCCACAGGTCAGGTCCTTCCCGAGAAGTGACTGTATCTGCCCTATCAGTGGCACTTTATGCTCCCCAGCCCACTGCCTGCCTTTCCTGGGATGCTCGGGACCAGCTGGTCCTGTTCAAGAGGCAGGGACAAGCCCCTGGGAAGATGCAGGAATGAGGGACCCACCTCCATGCCTGGCCATTACAGCAAGCAGAAAGCCAGTCCTTGCAGGCTCTGCTCCAACGAAGCTGCAGTAAATGAGACTATTTACTGTGCTCCCATTAACGTGCAGCCCCAGGACCCCCGTACGGCCAGTCCCATTGGACTGTCAGTGTTAATTAAGGCAGGCTCAAGCAGACATCCCCAGCCCCTTCAGCTGGGACAGTCAGGGAGCAACAGCGAGGAAAGAGAAGGAGAGTTTCAGCTGTAGAGCTCTGTGCAGAACAAGGAGCATTTGTTACCCAGGAGACTCGTTCCCACAGCAGAGAGGAGAATGGAAACTATTTCGGTGCCCTCCCCAGTCCTCCACAAGCATTGCCAATGCTGACGCCAGGAGGTATAAATGCTGGCAGGCTGAGTGCTTGCCTTCATCCCTGCCCCTGCCACAGGACGACGGCATTAACCAATTCATTGACAGCAATGCCTGTCTTGTGTAGCAGACACACACACCAGAGCAGATGGAGTCAGGGGGTTATGTTCTTAAAAATCAGACAGAGCAATGCAGCAGACAAGGGGCTCCCTAAGAAACACTCCTATTTACACGTCTGTTCCCAACACAAATGTCTGTATCCTCGTCCCCAAAATGTATTCTGCATGTTCCCCAGATCTTTAACTCACACAGCCTCGACCCTCTGCAGCACACCCCCCTTTGCTGCATCTCCCTCCCCGATCTGCCTCACTCAGCAACAGCGCTAGGAACTGATGGCCTGTCCCAAAGCTTTGCAGGCAGCAGGAGATCTCAGGCGCTAATAAGGAAGAACAAAGCTCTTTCTTGCAGACTGTCTTCTAGGAGATGACTTCTCTTTGATCACAAAGATGAGTCAGTGCAAGAACGGGAGCATGGCTGACTTCACAGTGTCACACAAGGAGGGAGCAGAGATACTGCGGGCTGGTGACTGTATTCCTTGGAGAAGGAAGGTGAGAGAGACGGAGGTGTCAAGACATGCTTGCCCCTACAGTAACAGGGGTTCCCATCTTGCTTCACCTGGACAGGTAGGGATAGGTGCTTCCCACAGACTCCAGCACTCTGCAGTGTAGGTAGCTTGGCAGGACAAAATTCCTTATCAAGCAATGTCAGTCTCACTATCCACAAGCATCCCAGGTGTTGGGCAGGATTTTTGCCATCTTGCCTCCTTGCTCCAGTGCTGTCAGAACTGAATGCACAACACAATCTCCCACCTGGGAATTCCAGTAAGGAGGCAGATCCTGCTCCCAGTCCTGGGCTGCAGCAAAGCTTACCACTTTGGGGAGCCACAGGTGCTGCACTCACACTGGACATGAGCTGTACATCTACCTAGAGTTCTTGCTGACAACAACTAGGACACAAATAGATCAACTGGTGTTGGGTGTTAGAAAGCCCAACACATTTCTGTCTTGGTCTTGGGCTTCTTCCTTCATATACCACGCAGGAATTGGCTGCTAAGGTCAGCACACGCCCACATACAAGAAGAGTCCGTTCCACTTTTGCTGCAATTGTGCAGTAAAATCACCCACCAGCTGACCCAGCCTCTCACCTATTTGCTGCAAAGCTGCTCCAGTGATGCATGAACTGGAAACAGCTCAGCCCCAGATTCCAGTCAGTTGTTTGGGCTGTAGCTCTGACATCAAGCACTGTCCTAGAACGGGTCTTTAATCATCCCTCACCATCAGGTCAGGTGTGAGGCACAACCTGACCACCCTCGAAACTGCCAGGCAGCCCCAGCTGCTGCCTCCAGCTCACAGCTGTATCCCAGCAAAGGGAGCTGTCTGCCACCTTCTCCTAAAAGGTGGGCATTTTGACTAAGCCCTCACGACCTTCAGTGTGTCCATGCCTCTCAAGCAAACAGGAGGTGGTTCAAGCAACAGCAAGCTCTCTCTCACAGCAGAAAACCTGTACCTCGCTATCTGCAGGTGCAACAGCAGGAACATGCCTAGGATACACATTCTGGCCGCATTTGTAGCTTGGCCACAGGGATATCTTCGTTCTTTCCCATGGTCTGGACCACTCAGGAGCAAGGTGAAAGCAGCTGAGTGTCTTCCCACCTTGATTACCCATTGTTTGTGGCAGAAATCTAAATCCCATGGCAACCCCACCCAGCACCAACACCATCTAGCCTGTTTGTGAAATGCCAGAGAGAGGGATGTTGGCCAGAGTTGAACTAAGAGCATGGGTCTGCTCAACTGGAGCAAGGGGGAAGCAGAATACAGGAGCCAACGGAAAAGCAGATGATGAAATTTTATAAAAATCCTCATTAAGGAAAACTAAAATAATTCCCCATTCCTTCAAGTCCTGTGCTTCAAGGTCAAACAACATCTCTGTGCCACGCAGAGATCAATACGGGGTGATCGTTACCAACATACGCTCGACATCTTCTCTGTTCAGTGGGAACAGATACAGGAGCTTTTGAATGAGGGGTTAAAAATCCAAGCAGACTGATAAAAACATATGTTAGCACAGTGGAAATGCCTGCCCTTAGCCCTCACATTTCTCTGGGGGCTCACTAACCGATCCATACTGAGCCTGCTTTCCAAGGGGAACTGAGGACAGAGGCACAGGAGTCTCTGAGGTTTTGCTGGTCAAAGACACATTCTCAACATCAGAATCCAGCCCACCAAGATGACCTTGTGTCCCAGTGAGCCCTGCCCACTGCTCACAATAGCAGTACTGATTTCTTCAGGGCTAGCAACCCAAGGCAGAAGCCACACCTCCAAATGAGGAAATGGCTTCAAAAGAGAAAGTTGTTGCTGTTTTTTAAAAAAAGTTGGACATTTCTTGTTGCTTACTAACTGTCTTCTAACAGAATTAATTCCCCAAGTTCAGTCTTCTGATGTTTAAGAACATTCTCTGAATTTCCAGCTTATCTTTATCCATGCACAGCTCACCCCTATTCACTCATGTTCCAAAAATGAGCTTTAACGTCAGCATTTATCCAGCCTGTGTTTAAAGTTATATCATCTGAGTTCTCTAATCACTTCCCATTAGGTAGGCTTTCCATTTCTTTGATCATACCCATATTCCTTCTCTGGAGCTGACCCAGTTTGCACACAGCCTTCAGAGAGTGACTGGAAATGTTCTCAGTCTTCCAAGAAACATCTCTCATGCCTTAACATGCTAAACCCATCTCTGCTACAAATGCTTTGTCTAATGTGTCACATTGGATGACATGTATTTTTCCATGGCTACATCATTTTGGATGCTCACAGTTATCTTGTACATCTCTCTGAGACCCTGAGTTTTCCCCCCAAGACTGTCACTTTCCCCCAGTGAGCTCTCAGATGGAGCTAAACTTTTTGCTCATTTCTCAGGCACGCAACCATGCAATTTTGAACTATCCAGTTCTCATTTGTATTGTTCCTTGAGGAATAATCCCAGCTCTTCCTGCTGAATAACACTGAACAGCCTCTGATGATGCTTCGTTAGCTTTGTGTCTTTAGGAAATACCACCATTGAAGTCTTACTTTCTAGTGCACAGAGCATTATTTCATGTATAGAATAGCTTCCATTTTGAGGCTGATCTCCACTAGCAACTTCCCTTCAGCGCAGTAGTTCCTCTTTCAACATTCCTGTTATCTTCTTCTAGTCTGCTTACTGCCTCTTAGTTCTCAAAGGGTAATATGAACAGAAGAATTACACACGGATTAAAGGGGAGGCAGGACAAGCACTTGAGAGATTCATTTCAGGTTATTAAACAAACAAAATACTAGCAAATCTCCTGGAAAAAAAAAAGACAGGATAGGATACCTGTGTGTCCTGCTCCCCCTCTTTGCTGACCACCTGTAACCACTTCTAGAAAAATCACACTGGGCAAGGTGGTTCCTCCATGCCAATCACTATCTGAATTCACAGCTTCAGTACTGAGGTGAAATCCCTCCTAGTGCTGGCAATTGATGCTCCACTGCCCAGGAACAGAGGCCCTCACAAGCTCCATAAAAAGTCACAGCTACCAGATAGGGCTAGGGCTGGCACAGCTCCCCACAGGGCTGGGCTCAGTTCCACATACCTCCACACTACTGAGGCATCTATGGGAAAACCAAACCCTGCCCACAACCAGCTGTCTGTCTCCAGTCCCTTCCAGCCCAGGATTCTAGTATGTGTGTACCCCAAAGGAGACTGGGGTAATAGGGAGATGTGAATCACTTGGAATTCTGTGGGAAAGGGAGAAATGACCCTACAACTCAACTCTTAGTGCCCATCTTCTCCTAATACCTAGTACTGCCCAAGCAAGAGCACAAAAAAATAGCTGAATGTTTCTAGACAGAGGGAAATGAGAACACAAACAGCAGAGCAGCACTTGAATCACGTCTGAAGGCTCAGCTTCAATCTGATAAACCCCGCTCATAAAGCTGCCCAGAAAATCCTTAATTAAAGGAAAGCTGGACATAACTGATCTAGCCTGAGGTCTCAGGGTGTTTTAAGTAGGAGCTCAGCTCTAAGAGCAAAGCTGTTTCTTCAAGCACTCACTCAGATATTGATGCTGCACTTACTGGGACTATAAACTCTCACCAGTCAAAGCCTTGGCAAAAGAAGCAGAAAGAGTATTATTAAAAAAAAAAAAGCCTTTCAATCTGGCAAACAATCACTCTGAGCAGCCATGGTAACAGTGGATATTAAGGTGTTACTGGCTTCATTCCTATTAAAATTAGTTTTCAAAAATAGGATCAATGCTGCCCCTAAAGCACCATTTACCTAAATAACTAGCTTCACAATAACTTAATAGTTCCCCACTGACATGAGGGAAGCCTTAAGTTGCCACATAACATAATACACTAGAGCTGGTGAACTTGGCACACATAACACTGCTGCATTCTGACCTCAAATAAAAATTATGTACTTCCAACTAAGCAGACTAAAAGCTGCAGGGCTGAGCTGAATGTGAAGCCCTGAAATGGTTCACTGTGCACACAGCACACACTGCTCGGGGACGGTGACTGCTTATGGTTCCCATGACGTGCACCAAAGCGACATTCCCTTCCCACTCCAGGGGCACAGCCAGGCTGACTCAAAGTGAGGGTGACTGCACATGAGGCTCAGCTCACAGGGACTGCAATGGAAGGGATGAAGCAGGGAAATGGCAAGCAGAGAGGAAGAAAAACATCACTGTTGGACGCACAAGAGGCCACATCCAAGAATGGAAAAAAACCCTCCTGCCCTCTTGCTCAAGGACTGAGTCATAAACATTTCAGTTTTCCAAGGCAACAGTAAGTATGAAAACTGTTCTGGATTTCCCTGCCCAGGGCAGGGAGGTTGGAACTTAATGATCTTTGTAAGGTCCCTTCCAACCCAAACCACTCTATGATCCTATGATTCACATAGAAAACCGGCATTAACATCACTCTGCAGGTGCCAAAGTCCTTCCCCACCATCCCGGTTCTGAGCAACAGCAAAAGTCAAACAGAGAGATCCGTGAACTCACCACAAAGAACAGCAAGTTCCCAACAGACCTCGCAGCTCTCAAACATTCCCACTCCACTTTCCAAAGAAGCCCAGGGAGTACATAACCACTGGCTGATTTATTAGAGACACATGATATCAGTTATGGTTGTTTATACTGATTTTCCCTCTAAGTTTCTCGAGTTACCACCCAAACTGGACACGCAGTGCTGCTCTGCAGTGTTACCTGCCCCAGCTGGCTATGTTTTAGTGGCAAATAGAGCAGTGTCCTGGCAGTTGCAAAGCACTCTGTGATTAAAAGAGACTTGAAGATTCACTCCATCCCCACCCACCAGCAGCAATAGGGCTCCAGTGCTGCACAAGAGACTGCCTGAGCACCCATACCCCAGAAGACACCTAGAAAAGCTGCAAAGAAGAGACAGAACAGGACCATTGAAAACCTCTCGAGACCCTCTCCACCACTTGTGCATTAACCTGCTGGCTCTCAGATGGAGCAGTTGTCTTTTACCCTTCACCTGTGTTGTCTACAGTACTGTTAGCTGAAGGGATAAGGTCTATACACAAACAGCAAACTGACATAAATTATAGCCATTACCATAACACCTCACACAGCACGGACTGCACATCCCCACCCTTAACGATCATGCACGACCTGCTCATTCAGAAGGGATCTGTGGTTACTGCAGATCACAGGCAGAGCTTCAGCAACAGCAGCATTTTGCTTTGAAGCAAGCAAACAATATGTAGGGCTGTACAAATAGGCATGTCTTGCATGTGCAAGACTTGGAGTCATCCTTCCCCTCTGCCCACACTGGCACACAGCTCATGGACATGTCCTAAATGGACAATCTGGTGAGAGCTTGAAGACAACACAAAAAAAAAGGACAGAAAGGAGTAAACTGCAAAGCAAGTGGGTTAGTTCTTGGGGGAAAACCAGGGGGTACATCAAAGCAGTTCCGAAATGTATAAAAGGCTGCTGCCAAGAGCAAGTGGACAAGCTGCTCTTCACATCCTCAACAACAAGAAGAGGATGAGGGCCACACAGGGAATTTGAGGTTAGACATCAGGTATAACAGATAAAACTAACCAGTCATTATTCCACCAAAAAAGCAAAACAGTCAGGAGGTAAATTGGTTTTCTTAAAATTTTCCATGGTCTTGTATACCTCAGAAGCTCTTTGCCTTACTTATTAGAGGCATGCACCCCTATTAATCTTCGCAGGCCCTTACTGTTAAAAATTGGAAACCATATATTTTTCCAACTTTGCTGCCAAACAAATGCCCATGTTACAATCTTGGTCAGCTCATGGCATCAGGAAATATCAATAGACGGAAGAGATTGGATTGCTAAAATGAAGGATGCAGCGGGTAATGTCCCTGTCAGGGGGAGCTTCCAGAGATTAAAGAAACCCAAGGAATGGTATAAGGAATGGCATAGCCCAAGTCCACTGTGCCTGCTCTGGGAGATGTGATTATTACATGGCTTTTGGAGGTCTTATTGTCATGTGACTTCTGTTTGACTCAGAGAAGCAGGAAGCCTCTAATGCGGGATTAAAAGCTGAGAGCAATTTATTCTGTGAGGCAGAATACCTGGAGAAACACAAACACACTCCTGGAAAGAGACAGCTAACACACAGATGCAGCTGAGAGTAGAAGAGCATCCTGTGCTAGCTGATCTGGCTGCTAATCCACCTGGCTGTTAAAAACATACTCCAGATGTATTTTTTCCCTAAGCAGAATACACTTAGTGTGAGCTTTCAGCCAGTGGATTCATCTCCTTTCACCCACCACAGTGAAGAGACCTTTTCCTCAAGAATTTGGTCTTGTTGGAGACGATCCTTGGTCACTGCTGAGAACCATTCTAAATTTCTCTCTGGTTATTATTAACATCTTCCCATCTACCAGAGCAAGCTGTCATGGATCATCAGTCAGCTGTATTCAAGGTCTCCATGTCAGGTCAGCCCATGATTAAGCAACCTCGTGGCTGTATGTGCTTACCGGTGTACATTTAATTAACACAAAGAGTCTTAACTCGCAGCTCCCAGCTGCTGTGCAAGTTGTGCAAGGTCTACCTCCTCCAAAAGTCACGTTCAAACAACAGGCAGCCATCCCATATGCAGACAGGCACAGAGAGCCAGAAATGGGAAATTTGTTGGCTGTGAGCAACGATTTCGCTCAGGTTGGGGAAAGACCCACAGTGAGGGAAATGCTATAGGGATAAAGGGGATCTGTGTGTGGGAGGAAATCCTGTCCTGTTCTTTAAAGTAGAAAATAAAAGCTGGCAGAGGCAAAGCCCAGGCAGCAGTGGTGAGGCAGGCCACAAAGGCAAAGCAGGTCACAGGAGACGGCTGACAAACGTGCCAAGCTTGGATTGTGTCGGGCAGACTCAAACAGGGCTCAGCCTCCTATGAGGCACATGAAAGAGCTGGGGCAGACCACTCTACAAGTTCCCCATGGAGACATCTCGGCACTTCAGGAACTCCTGGAATCCCTGGTGTGTGGCTCTGGCACCACAGAGACTATCAGAGAATAGTCTAGAAGGCTATTCTAGATAGAAGAACTATTAGAAAACTATCATGAAACATCTAGCAAAGAGGTGCTTAAGGACAACAAACAAGACATCCCCACACACTCCAGGCACATTCCAGTCAGAGGAACAAGAGCATGCCAGGGTGGAAAGAGCCCTAAAAGAGCCCTCAGGAGCTCTGTAATATATGATGATACACAGAGCCTTGGCTGAGGCCTAATAATAAGCAGCCACTATGATGACTCAGAGAGCTCTTTGTTGGCTGGACATGGGAGAGGAGCAGGAAGGAACAGAATAACTGAGGAGCAAGAAGCCCCTGATGAAGGACTGATTGCCCAGAGCACATTCCTGGAGAAAGAGAAACATGCTTTTCATCTCCATGACTTACTTCCATGTCCAGACAATTCTGAAGTCTGTGCTTTCAATACACACTTAAGAAGGCACTCCATCCTGAGCACACACCCAGCCTGTGGCTCTCGACACACAGCCTGGGAAAGAGAAGACCAGCTAAAAGGTGAGAGGGCAAGAAGAATGGAGCACTGGAGATACAACAGTCCAAGCCAGAAGCCAAGTATCTGCTCTGCTCTCTCACTCGTTCTCAGTGCAACAGCCAGAGAAAATGCTTGGTCATGATGTTTGACAGACCTGCTCTCCATCCCTGGGAACATCTGCCAGAATTAGTAATCTCATATCAGAGGAGGTGAAGCATGGAGTGTCCAACAACACTTCTAACCTTTTTAGCAATTTTTGCAGGCCTGCTGCTTTCACAGCAACCTTCTCTTTCAGCTTAAAATATATGCAGCCCTTCTGAAAGTGCTCAAAGACTACAGTCATAGAATCATTTAGATTGGAAGAGATATCTAAGATCATCAAGTCCAGCCATAACCATACAGCCCTTCCTCTACAAAGCCAGAAACTGGAACTGATGTATCTGGGGATGCAAACATGGGGGCCAAGGAGGTATAAAGGGGGATTAATGCTGTCATCCTGAATTCCAGCGTCTGAAAGAGATGCATCTCTGTCCATGACACTGCTGCTGTCAAATCAGAGCAAACAGGTGAGCCCCAGCTTTGCTCCTGTGTTTGCACCCAGAGGACATCTCACCTCCTTGTCATCTCCTATGTGTGAGGCTCCTGTGTGTATTACGCTGTATAATTAAGCAATGGGTGCTCTACTCCCACAGGGGCTTCTACATCCCATACGAGACCAGGCCAGAGTGCAGCCACATCATCCATCTGCAACAGAGATTAACTCTTTCTTCAGACAGGGTTTCTTTGAGCATGAGCCCCTCCAGAAGCATTTTTGTGCGCTCTGGGCTTCACACACTGAGCACAAGGACTCAGTGAGGTCTGCTGCCTTCCAGTGAGGTCTCCTGCTTTCCAGCACACAGCATGATGCTGCTGCAGCATGGTAGTAGCTGATTTGCATAACCAGCATAGAACCTGACCAACAACAAGCAAAACCCAGCCTGAGGGAAACAAACCACAGCTCCAGCTTCACAGTGGGATGGAGCATCCTGCACTGGCTGCACAGCTCAAGGAGTGTGGCTCCCCAGATATCTCTGCTGTGTGGTCCACCTCTCAGTTATAGATACCAACTACACCATAAAAAGGGCAGAATTTTGGGATAACGTTCGTGTTCATACGAATGGCAAGAATGTCCAGAGCTACAGCCACAATGCAACACACAGATTTAATATCCTTTCCACAGTTAAATTAACGTCCAGCTACCAGTCCTCAGGATAAACCTAACCCAGAATCAGAATGCTTCCATATGCCATTCTACAGCCCAAGACTTTCTAATGAGGCAGCAAGCTCTGGCCACCAGCAGGGACCTGGCACCAGGCTAGATTAAAGCTAGATTAAATTTCCTGTACCTCTCATTAGACCCAGCGATAATACTCAGAACACACAGGGAAAGCCCAGTGGCAAACAGCCTAATTAGAAGTGAAAGTCTCACACCTTCTTGGCGACCAGCACATCTGCTGAAGCTGAGGGTCACAGCAGTCTGTAGCCAGCAGGACATCAAGAGGAGGAATATACGGGAAGCCGTGCTGGGCCCCCTCCTGCTGCCCCTCACCAAGGGTCCAACGCTGCTCTCTATGGAAGATTCCCAACACTTTGGCTGAAATGACGCCAGCACTTGGGCAGGGCTTGGTGTTATTTTTAACACTTGCTCACATAACTCTTTGGATGAATCCTGGGAAGAGCTTGTCACCAAAATAGTACACTGTGGGCACTATTTATACACCCACTGGCAGCACCGCAGGATATGCTGGGGAAAGCTAGAGCACCCCTTCATCCTCCTCACAGGGATATAGTGGGACCCTAAAACATGGTTTGCTGTATGGGCTAGTCATCAAAAGTGAGCCATCACCTGCAGGAGGCCTGGTATCCCTGTCTGTCCTGCTGAGGAGACAGACTCTCGTCCATATGGGAGGGAAACCCAGGTACATTAGGCTTAGGGAAGATGGATGGCTGAGTGCACATCCCAGCTGCTGTGGACTAAAAAGGGAACAGTTGTGCCTAAACACAGAAAATGCTGATGCCTTCCTATTTTATCTCTCCTTGGCTGCTGCAGGGAAACCCAGCAGGGATCGGGTTTCTTGGTCATCACCTCTTTTCCCGACATGGCAGCAGCAAAGGTGTGCAGTGGTGGGGGCAGGTGAAGCACTAAATGTCAGCAAGGTTCACTGGAAAGGAGGCACCAGACTAACAAGACTGACTGTCCTTCATCCCTAGGGACAGTAGCAGCCTCAGGCCTTTCCATATCAAAACAGTGTGCCCTAAAGCACTATAGAAAAAAAAACCAAAAAAACCAACCAAAAAAAAAAAAATCAAAAGCAAACCACCCTTTTGAGACTATCCAAGGAAAGGAGGCTCTTCCCTTGTCTGATTTTCTGGGTTAAAAATAACTTCTCTAAAGCCATTTCCGAGCCTATTGAACTTCCTTGATTTTTGTCTTCAGTGTGTTTCTCCTCCCGCCCCCTTTCTCCCAAGACACATCAGACTGCTCTCTACTCTCACATCTCCTGAAGAAGCAGGTGACCTGACCTGAAGAACATGCAGACAATGCTGCATGAGAACAGGCAAGACAGAGGAGACTCCATCTTGAAGCAGAAAAGGACACAAAGTTTGATTTTTCCCGTATGTAGGTAAAAATAAAATGTATATACACATCTTCTTTCCCTGCAAGAGAGGCTACAGCCTGAGCAGCATACCGGCTGTCAATCAGAGCTACAGAACAATGCAAAATAAACCCACTAATTGACACATGCTGTAAAGGCAGGGGCAGGACTGGTCACATTACTCTTAGCAGAACAAACAGAGGGGATCAGCTCCTACCTTGCCAGATACAACCTCCCCAGGACGTGGGCTCAGCTCACCGCAGCTGGAAGCCAAGTGCAGCAGCACTGGCATGAGAGCCACAGGAGGAACACAGCATGCAGAGCCAGCGATAATCCAAAGCAAAACCAGCTTGTCCTCGTGCCGGCTCAGGGATCAGCAAGCCGTGCTGCGGGGAGTCTCCGCCGGCTGCTCCCCTGTTGATGCAGGATGGCGGGCAACAGGCAAGATGACAAGGCACTTCTTCCAGACAGGAGCTGGCTGAGGAATTCGTCCTGCTGCCAGCCGCCTGCCCCTCGTCAGGTCAAGCACAGCGGTGCCAGGGTCTCACTCAGGGAGCATGTGGGCAGGAGAGAGGAGTGAGGGCGAGGGCCAGATTGCTAATGAAAGCCCCAGTGTAAATACAGATGCGCACAGGAGAGGGCTATGGCAGAAATGCAGCTCGTGTTACAGAGAGCCATTTACAGCAGGCACAGAAAGCGGGGAGAGCGTGGCAGGGCTGTGCATGATGGGTCCACTGCCTGCCTGCTTGGGCAGGGGGGTGGGAGGGCAGCTGCCTGCCAGGGGAAGCCATGGGGCGAAGTGACCACTAGAGAGGGGAGACCCCCTAGTTCCACATTCTCCATCAACTCCTAAGCTCCATATGCAGTACGTGGTAGCAGTAACGCAAACCGATCCAACTTCCCATCCTGCACCCCAGCTGGGACAGCCCCAGCCCCACACTTTCTCTGGTCCAGGGTGCCACAGCAGCCCACCATGCCAGGGAGAAAGGCTTATTGGAGCATTGTTCCATTCACCTGCTCGGACCCACTCCTGTTGTCCAGGCCCTCTCCCCAGGCTCTGGGTCTCCACATCTTCGAGACTTACCTTCTCTCCCCAGTTCAATGTCTTTGGTATCTCCTGCCAGGATTCTTCTTTCCCTGCCATCTCAGGGTAATTTACAAGCTGCACTGCAGCTGGATTTACACCAAATAGAGAACATGGGGGATACGGACTAGGCTGGCACAGAATCACAGACTATGCTGAATTGGAAGGGACCCACAACGATCATCAAGTCCAACCCTTAAGTGAATGGCCCATTCAGGGGTCAAACCCACAACCCTGGCATTATTAGCACCATGCTCTAACCGACTGAGCTCATCTCACGGTTAAGAAGCAAGGTGTCAAAGTGTTCAGGGGCTTTGCCTCCACTGTGCCTTCAATTAGCACCAGCAGCAGAGGAGAGGTCTGCAGGTTTCAACCACTGCCCATTAAACAAGCCTTGGAAAACCTTAAGGAGAGGCTGGGAAGGAGCTGTTTCAGGACATTTCATAGCACAGCAGGCACTGCGTATAAGCCCCGTGCCAGGCAGGCATATAGCTCACACCAGTGACCTCTGGGTGAAACTGGCAAAGAAGAACAAGGAGTTCTGTAGTTCTCAAGCAACTGTGGTCTGTAGGAATGTGGGGGACCTCCAGCTCAGTGGTGTAAAACCTCAAAGAGATCACCTTTCTGCTCAGTGCCTCAGTTTCCCCCCCTGAAAAACAAGGACTGTAACACTTACCAAGCTGCTGTGGATGTTGCAAAGTTAACTTCCTCATGGGATGCTGGCAGCCTGTAAACAGGAATGAGCATTCCGTGGGACTCTCTTCCCACCCATATAGCAGAGATTCCTTGTGGCGTCCTTCGACACGGAAGCTACCACTTGCAGCTTTCTTCACCCTCACCACAGCAGGTACCCTGCAAAGACAGGGATCCCCCTTACCCCCAAAAGCAGGAGCATCAATCCCTCTACCAGCTGCGCCCAGGCCATCTGCCAGGCAGGAATGCTGTGCACCAGCCCAGCCTCAGCCGAGCTGTCAAAGCAGCGGAAGGGCTGAGGCTGCACTGCTCTGGAATTCCAGAAACGCACAAACACCCTGTCAGCCTGCAGCAGGAATGACTCCTCCCTGCCCTGGACCAGGCTGAATCACTGGAAATACCAAAACAACGATGAGGTCACGTTCCCAGAGCAAGCAACTGGAGCCTGATATAGCTGCATGGAGAAGTGTGCTAAAAAGGGACTCAGTGTAGGGGCTGGGGGCTCTGGCAGACAGGCACCATGGGCATTTGTCTCGTTTAAAAACAGCTCGAGGCTGCCAGGAGACTTTTTTTCTCCTCTGTAGGGAGCAGGGAATTGGCTTTGAAACTCTTTATCCGTCCCACTGAAATAGACACAAACACTCTAATGTTCACAAGTTCAAGGAACGAGGCAGGAGTAAAATTATGACTGGATTCTGAGTCCAGTGTTCCCAAAATCTCACCGTGATACAGTGATCTGGCTAAACAAGCAAAGAATCCCCTTGCACCAAGCTGAATGACAGACAAAAAGTAATATGTCCATTACTGCTTTTTGCTTTTGCTACAGCCTCAGCCAGCTTCCACCAAAAAAAAAAAAAACCAAAAAAAACCCCACCAACTAAACCAAAACCCAAAACCCCAGAAACATTGATTTGCTAAGTTTTCAACAGGATGAGCAGCAAGTAACAGTGGCTTCTGTTAATGCTCCTAAAATGAGTACTTCATTATCAGCAAATAGACTTTTCAAGGCTTTGCAGTTCCAACCTTGCACAGTTCTCTGTGGATGGAGACTGGAGACATTTTGCTGTTTAGACTGTGAAGGAAATTGCCACATAGGACTTGGAAAGGATAAAGGAATTCACAATAGAATTTGCAATAGTCTGTTCTTTCCCGTTTCCTAGGACAAGACATTTGGATGGATAACAACACCACCCACAGTTACGTGAATAAGAGGCTCTAAGAATCCAGACTTGGTTCCATCGGGACATAAACCATATCTTAATCATAAGCCAAGAAAGAACAAAGACAGGAGTGGACAGCTAATGCCAAGCATGTCACCTGCCTGGCAGGGCAGTGGTCACTGGGCTGACACACCCTGCAACAACCACAGCAGTGCCTGCCACACTGAGCCAGCCGATGGGCATGCCTGCACCAGTTCCCTTCTCCTGAAAGTCCGTCCAGATTTGCTGATAAAAGTGATAAGGAAATCTGTGGTGAGTTGTGCGTGACTCCCGCAGGAGAGTAGTGAGAGCAGAAGTGCTCAAAACCAAATCAGTTCATTTTCACCCCACTGTTCCAGCACGCTCTGATAACCACAACCACCTCAGTGGATTACACCAAGAATTCTTCTGGTCTAGTGCCCTATCCCTGACAATATGGCACTGGCACATGAAAATCACAGAGTGATTTCACTGAGTGCAATCAGAGTGATCTCCCCTAAAGACACATTCTTCCAGCCTGCAACAATCAGGAACTCCTAGAGCTGGGGGTCACACACTGACCATCACGTTTCACAGACACTGAAACACATCTCTGCCATTGAGGTGTCTGGTTCCTTTTGGAATCTGTGTGTATTTTCAGTCTTCATGCCATCTCGTAGCAACATGTTCTACAAATCAACTGTGTTGAAAAAGGACTTCCTTGGCCTCCTGTCTAATAAATTATTTTGCTGGATGCGCTTCCTCTGCGCTGTGAGAAATAGCAAAGTTTATTAAGGTCATTCCTTACTCAACTTCTCCCTGCTGAACACTATATTGCAGACCTTTGTTCTTTCCCAGTATCACCTGCTTTTGCTTGTTTAATCTCTCTTCCTACAGAAGCTATCCTAGTCCCTTAATCATCCCCATTCCACTTTTCTCTACCATTTCCAGGTCTATGTTACTCTTTCTGAAAGAGGATGACCAGCTGGTATACGGTACCCAAGATGCAGGCACAACATGCATACCTAGTATACAAGAATATAAACCAGCAATTTTTGTTTCCAGTGTGAGATCTGCCTTTTTTGGCCATAGCTGAACATTTAACTGATGTGCTCAGATAACAGTCCACAGTGACTCCAAACGGAGTGTTGTGGGCAGTGAGAAACTGTTTACAGATCACCATTACACGTGGAATTTATCAGCACGATCTCCCATTTGCTGTTTTATCACGCTAACAGTTCTGCAAGATGCTCTTGTAGTTCCTCAAGAAGCTTTCAAACAAACTAACCCTGAATAACTTAGAATCACTGGCAAATTACAGTCTTCACTGTGTCTTCCAAACCATAGCTAGATGTGTTGCACAGGGATACCTGTGGGACCAGGCACTGCACGTACCAGAGCTCTGATGCCCTGCAAAGCACAGCATTTGACAAGGAGTGCTCCAATCACAGTGACCAGGAATGCTACATAACCTTTTAGGTCCTTTCCAACTCAAACCATCCTACGTTTCCTGGCCACCAGGAACCTGTTAAGAAAATAAAGCTTTAATTGAAAATATGATTCAGCGCCATCATCATCCTGCCAAGGATCCCTGAAAGAGCATGCAGTGTTGGGTGGCTGAGACACACACTCATCAATGTCTCCACTGAGGACTCAGATGGAAGTGCAGAGTCCACATCAGTGCTTAAAGACTACAAATATGCTCAACAAACACTCATCTCAGGGACAAAGAGATGTGAATTGTGGAAACCATAATTTCCAGTCCAGGCAAAGAATGAGAAGAGGAGGTGGAGAAACTGTGGACTTCAGGTGAGCAGCAGGTATCAGTAGTAAAACCTCAACCAGGCTTCCTGTTCCAGAATCAGACGAACAAAGACCTAGAGCTAGCAACGCTCAGAAAACACCCTGCTATGAGTCCAGGGCTTTGGTGGAGAACTGAGAATTCAGTATTCAGTGGAAGGCAGATTACATAAGGCCAAAAAGAACTGGGGGTAGCCATTCTGCCTAAACATCTGGGAGGGACACTACAAGCAGAACTCCTTACAGACAAATTTCACCTGACTCGTCACAACCAAGTTTAACCTGAAGCACTCCAATTTGAGCTGGCAAACCAGCAGGTTCTGATGCCTGGCCCAGCTGCAGCAGAGGTTACCACAAGACAGAGCATCAGGCAGCTACAACTACATACATTATCTTCATTTCATATATTCCCAGAGCTCAAAGCCCAGGGATGGAGCAGAAAAGTGTGAAGGAGCACTTCATCTATCCCTCATGTTTCGTACAAAATACTGCTCACAATCCCAGAAGGGAGACAGAAATGAGGTTTTAATGAATCATAAGCCCTATGTAATATCATGGTTTGGGATTATTACATTCTCCAGCTCACATGAAAAAAAAGAACAGATTATTCCTGCACATTGTCCATCGAACACTGCCCTGCCAACAGATACATTGATCCATCCAAAAGGCAACACAACCAAGCCACTGAGTAAGGAAAATGCAGCATACCAGGCATCCTGCGCAGGGAAATGTGTCAGACAGCATCTGCTGCCACAGCAAAAACTGAACCAGAAGCAGAACTGCAGAGAGACTACTGCGCAGCCATAAACCAAGCTTGCACCTTCTGAATGTTCTATGATCCCTTATCCACAGCCTGAAGGTTTCTGAGGGACGACTACCAGGAGGTAAGGAAGCCTCTGAAGCAGCTGCTCTAGGTGTTGCTGTCTAAGCCAAAAGGATGCAAACCCACTGCTGCCAGCAAAAGGTCACCAGACTGGAACCTTGCCCAGCAGCTTCTACAAAGCACACTAACTAGGAGACTTTCAGACTGCAATTTTTCAACATGAGAGTACAAATTAGTTTTCTAAATACAGACCTGTATTCTACATGGAATGAATGGCCTGGATGCCCGCAGGGCTGATGGAGGTTAGCACTTGATGACACAAAAGTCTTCAGTTTAAAATCCAGGGCAGCGACTGACTCCCTGAGTCACCTTGGTGTGCATACCTCAGGCCTCAGCTCCCCAGTGAACGAGGAGATATTGATGCTCCCTGCCTCTCAGAGGAGGCAGAATGCAATAAAGCCTAAAAGATCTCAGGATCCCTGCCATAAATCCCAAAGTTAAGGGAGGCAAACAGGATTGCTCATTATGTACACAAGCCAGGCTTCTTTTGTGAAGTGCCTGATTTGGATGTGGAGGCAGGATGCAGCCAGTAACAAAACATTGGCCTTCCCTGGAGACACAGCGCTCAGATCAGACGGTGCTCTGTTTGTGGGGTGACGTGTGGGGCTGGGGATGGCACCTGCAGGTCTGGCCCAGCCTCGCACTCAGGTCCAAGAACAGCTGCTCTCGCAGTGCACACAAGGAATTCAGCAGCACAGCCCTCACCAGGGCACACACAGCTCCCCCAAAGCTGGGCACGATGCTTACAGAGAACCTACAAAAAGAGAGCGGTTGGGTCATATGTTTTCCTAATTCAGAGGAAGCCTGGCCAGCTCCGATATCCCACAACATCTCTTGGTGTTGAGAGTGGGGGTTGGAAAAATCGAGATCCATTTATAGCTGAAAAGTCTGGCAGAGGGCTCAGCGCCATGTGGAAAAGCAGGAGCTGACAGTTCAGTACAGTCAGCTCCACCCAGCTGGAGAGGAGAGGCAGGCTGGGGAAAGAGGCAGGGGTATGGAAACCTCAAGCTGGGAGTGATGGGAGAGAGGTGGCTTCCCTACAGGGCCAGGAAGAGAAGAAACACTCTCTACTTCTAAATGAAGTATAAGAAGTAGGATAGCAGAAGACTAGCTTTGGAAAAACTGAAGAGTAGCTGTGCTGCAGATATAGCCAAAAGCAGCCAGAGGTCAAGCCCAGGCTGCAGGGCTCCGTGCCCTTCTTCTGAGCCCTTCATCACATCCAGCCCTGAAGCATCACAGACCTTTGTCACAGGGACAGGGACAGGGCTGTGTGGGAGCTGTGGCTGGGAACTCAGCCCCACGCTTATTGCTGGGAGAAATGGCAGCTCCCTCACTCCAGCATATTTACATCAGCCAACACATCAGCAGATGTAGCAAAATGTCCTTGCCAGCCCTCATGGAAAAAGCTTGGCCCTGAGCACAAGGCACTAGTTTGAAGCATCAGCATGTGCAGACTTACGGTGTGATGACTTCAGCTCCTCCCCATGTTGTCAGGCATGACAGGAGAGATATTTATGTAGCTAACCCAGTTTAGCTAACGATTGTGCATATTCGTAATAAAATTAGGAAAAATAACCACTAAAACTGTGTTAAAGATCATGGAGATGATGAGGCCATAAGAAAAGCAAACACAGTCTAGGCGAGGCAGTGAAATGCCAGAGCTATTGTACAGGCACTGATAAAAGAAACATTATGCAAAAAAAAAAATCTAGTCACCCAGAAAAAAAATTATAAACTCATTATTAAATAAAAAAAATAAATTATTAAAATTTATAAACTCAAACAAACAGGTGCAGAAAGGGCCTGAGGGAAACAGAAAACCTATCAAACAAGAAGAAACTTAAGAGCCTGGCTTGTTTAGCCTAGCCAAATGTAGGCAGAGAGCGGATAGGATTGCTGTCTAAATATATCACAGGAGACAAACAAAACTGCTGAAGCAAAAGTATAATGCTGGCATGACAACAAGAGAATAAATGCAGTGAACACATTTAGGTTGAAAATTAGAGAGAGAAAAAGATCAACCCTTAGGACAGGAAGCTTTCCAACTGGAATGCCTGGATTTAGGACGAATTTTATCAGAGGTCTGATGGGGTTAGAGGATACCGTGCTCATGCCCACAGATATCCAAGAGGGCCTTTATGCTCCTGTTTTTTGTTCCAGCTGGTAATTAGCATGGGTCATTACTGAGATGTCTCCATTCATACAACAGACTTTGCTGAGTATCCAGCTGGAAAGCCCAGGGCAAGTATGTAGTGCTCTTCTGCCCTCCCACCCTCCCATTTCCTAAGAGCTGCTCACGAGTGAGGACTTCCAGGCTACAGGTCAGCGGGAGAGAGTTGTGTGGATGCACACAGGCAGAATGAGAGCTGTCAGGCACCCTAGAAAGAATGCAGGTGTTGCATCCATTAGCAGTGGAAAACACCCTTTGGCCTCTGCCCAAACACACCTGCTGCCCCATGGTATTAGGGACAGAGGTTGCTCACTGTCACCTGTGGATTCAGGGGAGAGAAAAGATGTCCTCAGCTCTTCTCTGCTGCAGTGTAAGAAAAGGAACCATGTCATCACTGGTTATCAAAGAATCACAAAATTGTTTGCGTTGGAAGGGACCTTAAACATCATCTTGTTCCACCCCCTGTCGTGGGCAGGGACACCCTGCACTAGACCAGGTTGCTCACAGCCCCATCCAACCTGGCCTTGAACACTGCCGGGGATGGGGCATCCACAGCTTCTCTGGGCAACCTGTGCCAGTGCCTCAACACCATCAGAGCATTATCACTCTCGACCCCCAAACTGCAGCCCAGCGGGGTGGCAAGTACAGGCACAACAGCAAAACAATGTTCAAACTGTGAATATTTATATTATGGAATAATGAGGAGGAAAAAAGGGAGGGGGTGAAAACAAAATCCAGAGTCTATTTCAGGGATTAATTTTTGACATATCTATGAAATATGAGAGCTTCATAAAAGACTAAATTATAATTTTCAGACATGGCACAGACGATGACACACGGTTTCACCTCCCCCGGGGAGCCAAGCAGAGCACCGCGCACACGAGAAGCAGCGACCCCTCTCCTCCCCGCACAATTCCCGCACAATTCCCGCACCGTCCCGTCCGCCCTGCCAGCATCCCTTACCGATCGCCCGCATCGCTCCGCTGTTTACCGCCGCTCCACGGGGCGGGCTCTCGACGCTGCCCGCCCCCGCTGGGTCCTCCTTCTAAGGATGTCTGCCGTTTCCTCTAAGTTTCCTCTTAAAACATCCCAGCCAGGATGGAAAATTTTAGGAATTTGTGTGCTTCCCGCGTCAGGATACCGGACGAAAAGGGTTGCCGTCTCAGATCTGTTGTCCCACAGACCATCTCCCCGTGCACTTCTTGTTATAAACTCCTTACATCAATTAACAGAGCACCAAGGAACCTATCATCCCAATATTCTCTTTTTATTTAAAAAAACAATTATTTTACAAAATTAGGAGTGATGTAGGACAGACATCACTGCCAGCTGACGTGTTTCAAATGCTGATTGTGTCAAACCACTGAAAGAATTTTATCTAGTGCAAGCTCACCAACAGCTTTATTATCCCCTACATGTTGTAGCCAACATTTTCAAATCCCCTTTTGCCAGAAGGTGAGTACTTTGCAGGTAAACCGTATGAGAAGAGAGGCACAGTGTCAGAGTTTCCTTGCTCTGTCAGCACAAGGTCTGCCTCTGCTGCTCTGCAACATATTCTGCTGCATCAGACACCGGGAATAGCTTTGATAGGACTTTCAGTCCACAGACCAGTCTGGGTACCATGGGGATGTCTGCTTATCTGCACAAATTCTCTTTTTTCCTCTAACCCCAGGGAGGCTGACTGTGAAAGACGTAATCCTCATCAGAAAGCCATGATTGTCTCTGCAGAGTGAATGGTAAATCAGGGGGAGGTGACAAACACTAATTATCACAGCGGTTTCCTCAGCCAGACTGCAAGCTCTTACTTTACTTAGGTGTCTCCTTGCAGGGGAGATCACCAGATAATTTGCTCCTTCCCTAGCAAGCAGCTCCCAGACACTAAAGTCTGGATCCAGTCCCAGCTCCAGTTTTGCACTGGCCATGCTGAAATTTAATACCGCAGTTTGCAACAAGCCTCCCCAAGCAGCAGGTGCAACAGACTGCTTTGTTTTTTTTTTTCCTTTCCTGCACTGAGTTAAACACAGAGACATGAAACCTTCTATTAGAGCTTAAACAATCGCACAGTAGCTGCTGAAACTGGGACCACAGGCAGCAGGGTGTTCTGTGAAATGGGGACATGGCTGGCCTGTTGCCATCATACTCTGCCTCCACTGACAGCTCAGAGATTCACGGCAGAGTCTCATAAATATCAGGTGGTTACTGCACAAAAAAATCCAATTCAAAAGGAGGAAGGAGTCTAAATTTGTATAATGGAGCTGAAAAAAAAACCCAACCTCAACAAAAAAACAATACCAAACAGAAAAACCCAACAACAGCCAGGGCTTAGTCCTCTGCACAAAAAAAGCTGCATTTAGACAGCTCAGCAGTGCTGGCAGGACAGATTCTCACGCTGCCACGCTGGCCTTCCACCCAGTAACCCTGCTGATTATGGAGTTGGTGTAACAAAACAGAGAGCAAATCTCAGTCCCTCAAGATCACCATGTCTTTGGCTGCGTATGTGCGTTTTAGGTCCCTCTGCTGGCAGTCAGACTGGTAGGATTTTCAGCTCCCTACTACTCATGTTTGACAGATAACCTGTTCCCAAGTAAAATTTGAGCCAGCACAGAGAAACACTGCAGCCTGAAACACTGCAGAAACTTCTGAGGCCTCACTAAGTTCCTCTGAATTGTGACCACTCTGCTCATCGGGGAGGGTGAGGGAGCCACCAGGTCATGCTTTGTTCCTTACACTGAGGCCCAGCACAAGTGGAGTAAAGGCTATTTCAGCTGCTGGCCATGAAATAGCTTTTCTGGCTTCAATAATGCTGGTGTGATCACCATCAAGCCAGATATGCACACACCTCAGTCTGTTAAGGGGAGGCAGATGCCTCGTGCTGGCAGCTCAGGTGAGCCCTAACCATGGCATGGGCTTCTCAGGGGCCGGATTCCATGGTTTGATCCATAAGGAAGTCTGAACGCCTTCTGCTTTTTTATTTTAAGTCTAAATGAAATGGCTAGTGCCCACTTACAAAACTTGAGAGGGCTCTGAGGCCAATAATCCTTTACAAGAGCAGACTTGCAACCCAGATAAAACAGGGCTGGCTGATGAGTGTCAGCTCCTGGTCCTTTGACCAGCTAAGGGTTTCTCTGAGCTTGCAGCACTTCCTGGTGGCAGATGTGGGAAGAGGGTGGTGTTTGGGTACTGGCCATCTCTTGAGAAAGCAGTCAGATTACAGTCAAAAGGCTACAAAATCACACGTTACAAAGATTGTGCATTCGTGGGTTGTGTGGCTGGACCTAAGGCACACCTGGGGTCAATACTGTCACCCCAGTAATACGGCCCAGAGTGGATTCAAGAAGAAAAATGAAGGCACACGACTGAGAAAGACATTGCCAATTCAACCTTTTCGTCAGACTGGAATTCTCTTTGCTCTGAGCTATGTAGTTAGAGGGAGAAAAAAAAAAAAGCATTATGAACAATCTCAGGGAGCAGAGATGCCTCCCACAGCACGATCTCTCTTGTGCCAGGGAGGCCCTCTGGGATACCATACAACTCCATGCTCCAACTCACCCTGCCCACCTTCCCCAGCAGCGGCACACATCTTTGGAAAAGCAACTGGAATCAGAGGGTGCATGTGGGTGAAAGGAAAGCCCCAAGTCCTTAATTTGGCAGCCCGGAGGGCAGAGCTCTGGGCAGCCATTGGCTCGGTGCCTTGCAGGGAGCACAGTCTCCTCTCCTGACAACCCTTTACTTTGGTTTGCTTTGTTAATTTTTAAGGGAGACGGCGGGGAGGGGGTGTGTCTTTTTTTTTTTCCTTCTTCTCTTTTGTTTTTTTTTGTGTTACAATCCTTTGTGTTTATATTTGTCACTATTTGGTGAAAATGTTCCCGTCGTGGCGAAAGGTGATTTTGGCCGCATGTTCCTCCCAGACATGATGAGTGCTCCGAAGCCGTGCTGGTGAGAGAAGGCGTAGCCAGAGCGGCGGGTGCTGGTCCGGCGCAGGCGTCGCTTGGGTGAGGGTGGAGGGGGGCGCTTTTTGGCTTCTTTGATCTTCAGCAGGACCTGGAAATCAGAAAATAAGGCGGAAAAAGTGGAAGGTGCATCGTTATTCACAAGCACAGTGGAAGAGGAGCAGAGAAAGGGAAACAAAAGCTGGGCTCCAAACACAAAAATGAGGAAAGGGCATCTTCTGTTTTATTCTAAAAGGTGCTAATGGGAGCATCATTTGTAAGTCATGGGAGGGGATAATTTCCATGTATTCCCCACAGCTCTGCAGTGCCATGGTTGGGGTATGACTATAGGACTTTCAGTCAAATCACCAGAAATGTGAAAGTTATCTCAACAATAGTCAAAATTCCAGAAAACAAATAACGAAACATTTAAGAACTGGCATATTTAAGATAGTAAAGAGACTACTAAAGGGATTTTCTGATACAAAAAAGCTTTTTATGATGATAATGATGATCGTCATAGAATTACAGAATCATAGAGTGGTTTGGGTTGGAAGGGACCTTGAGGATCTTCTCATTCCAACCTCGCTGCCACTATATCAGGTTGATCAACACCCCATGTAACCTGGCCTTGAATGCTTGCAGGGATAATAGAGAGATTCCTGTATTCCTTGGCAGATGGGAAATAAATATTGCACTTTTTTTCGAGGTAGTGGGCTTTCTGCTCCCAGGTGGCCACTGAGTTAATCTCCTGTCGAGCACCTTTTCAGAATGAGGCTGTCTCATGCAGGAGGCTGGTATTGAGAGCCTGTGGCTCCAGAGAATCCCCCAGCTGCCAGACTCCTGCGCTTCTTGCTTGGCACAATGGCAGTGGCAGGTCCTTGGCCTCTCTAAACATCAGGCCTGTCTATGGCCAGCTGGGGGACTCCGTAGAGCAGGAAACCCACTCCTCTCCTGTGACCATTCACTTCCAAGAGAAGACAGAAAAGTAATTTCGTGCTAGAGAGGGATGCCCAATGTCTGCAGTGAGGCTGGGAGTCTGGGTGACAGCTGTGTTTGACTTCTGCTCAGCTAGGGTAAAGTCAGCCCAGTTTTACACCCCCAAAGTGCCTCGAACTGTGTCCCAAGGACCTCCCTACCCAGCAGTCTTCTCTAGCACCCACCTACCCTCTCTGCAAGGGCTGAGAATTCCCCTAACATGTTCTCCTACAGTCATGGAAAACCTGTGGAGCTCCACAGACATCCCGAGGATGACCAGGGAGGGCTTCAACTGCGGTGCTTTCCCCTGGGGCTGTGCTCTGACACCGATTCCCGACAGCTTGGAGCAGGGAGAGGGAGGAAGCACGAGGTGGCAGTAGCATTCAGCAAATGCTCCTGTTTGGAAGCGAGCCCAGGGAGCTCTGTGTGCCCTGATGTTCTTGAGGGGTCCTTTAGCTGCGGTGAGCTGTGTGCTTCTTGCCCACTCCATCGCTCTCTGCCTCTCCTTGCCCTGGTGCCCTCATCTTCACATTCCTGGGAATGGGAGGGAAGCTGGTTCCAGAGGGGGCATATAATCACTGGCTACAAAAAGTAAATTCTGAAATAAATTAAAAAATCCCCAGCAAACACGTATTCCTGGGTGGAGGGTGAAAGCTTGCGGTCTGCCAGGCTAAAAACTGCACAGCATCAGGGCAGGAGGAACATGCCACTCCTCTGCCACTGAGCCACAGCGCTTAAACCCTGCACCTAAAAATAGTGCAGCTTTCCTGCCTCAGAGCAGTCTAATCCACATCTAAATAATCTCAGCCTTGGTCCCAGCTGCAGATGGTTTGAGCTGTGCCAAACGCCAAATTCAATCCTCCTTTTCTGGGGAGTAGGGGACAGACGGATGGCAGCACTTGCACCGGCAGGGCCACACACTCCAAGTGATGCCAAACCCATGTGATGTGGCTCCACGGTGAGCCTAGATAAGCAGGATTTCTGGTTTAATAAGGCATCTCCTTACTTTGTCACTGGGAGTTGGCTTTAACTGAGCCTTCAGGAATCGAAAGCCAACCACCGGCAGCACGCAGAGGGTGATGCTGAGGAAGATGGCCAGCCACACGTTTGGTTGGCTGAGGGTGTTCCGAGCCGTACCTGGAAAACAAAAGCATGATTAAAACAATAAAAGCAGCACCTCCCACCATTATTCCCTTTTGCTCTCTGTGATTTCACAGCACCTGGCAAACAGACCAAAATACAAGGCAGACATCACCTCAAACAGTGAAATCAACTGGCTGTAGAGAGGACAGCAAAGCCAGTGTCACTGTCTGAAATGAGCAAAGAAAAATGCAATGTCCAGACATGATTGCAGCAACAACTCAGGAGGACAAGGGTGTCAAAGTGAATCTTTTCTCTCTGTGAAGAGTCAAATCATTGCAAAGGATTGATATAAACATTCAGGAGACCTTCAGCAGCAGCCCAGGACTCCCACCTCTTGCCACGACTCTAGTGCAAAGGGAGGAATACTCCTTTCTTGCTTCCCAGCACCATTTCCTAAAGGATATGGAATACTGGCTCTGCCAGCAGGTGATGGGAATCACAGTCCTTTATGAGAGGACACATGTTGCTCTGGGGATCTGCACAGACAGTGTAGCCTAACAGGGGTATTGGCAGCACTACTGCCATGTGGTGGCATGTCACTGACACTTTCTTTGAAACCAAAGTGCTCACTTCTGGCTTTTCCAAAACCGAGAGAATGTAAGATAGAACAAACAGTCTGCAAAACCCTCATTACAGGGCTTCATGATGCTGGTGTTGGCAGTATATTTGCTGAATGTTTTCTTTCCAGTTGGCCAAATTCTGCTGTAACACAACCCCACTTAAATTTAAGTAAACAAGTTGTCTCGGTCCAGACTAGAAACACTTTCCTTAAAAATGGTTTCAGACTGGGACCTTATTAAGTAGCCCCCAGCATTATGGCTACTTTGACCAATGTAGTCATAAGAGCAGCAGATAAGATAACCCTGGTAAGTGAGTTAGAATCATCATAGAATCCTCAAGGTGGGAAGAGACCTTCAAGATCATCCAGTCCAACTGTCCACCTGCCTTGGGAAACTGAACAGACATTTTCTGTCTTCTCTCACTCAGCATTTTTGATTCTAAAAGCCATCTCAAAGTGGATGTGATCACCTGCTTGAAAAATATGTTGCAACAACTGACTTGCATCTCAGATATTTCTAAGTTGGCTAAGCACCTTGCTGTTGCGGTGAAGATAGGCAAAACAAGTTTTTCCTGAAAAAGTCAGTCAAAAATGAAGGCATTGATTAATATGAAAATCTGAGACTTGAAATAAAAAGTGTTGGGATTTCTGAAGTAGAGACTCATAACAATGTTTTATCTATACTGGCTATGATATATACACAGAGCTATTAAAAACGTCTGAATTGCTCTGCTAAACTTACATGTTCCTCCTCTGGTCAGAGTCTAAGGAGATGGGCTCATTTTTATGTTATCCTTCATTTTTTGCATGTGTTCAGAAATCTGTTATGTAAAATAACTACAACGAACTGGTCTCCACTGGTATGTTTTGTTGTTGGGAATTTGCCATTTAACATGGCAGAAGGCTCACCACAATCACATGGCATTTTTCTCGTGTCTGAGTGGATGTTGTACTTCTATGCCTTCCTATGCCAAAATGTTAACTTATTTACAGACATCACACATCTTTCTGCAAGTAAGATGCTCCTAGATATCTGTAAAAATTGGACACCTGGAACCCAAATATAGAAGAGC
The DNA here is from genome assembly GCA_013397755.1 of Cnemophilus loriae. Classification (NCBI taxonomy): domain Eukaryota; kingdom Metazoa; phylum Chordata; class Aves; order Passeriformes; family Corvidae; genus Cnemophilus; species Cnemophilus loriae. Next base: position 98,282 of record VZTF01007886.1, on the reverse strand, counting down.
AGCAGAAAGCATTCCATCCAGCTCAGAAGGTTTATTTAAAGGATCATTCCTGTGACTGCATGGGAATGTCCACTCTGACACAAGGAAGTGAACATGGCACACATTCACCTGGATGGATGGGATTCAAAACAAATCCCAGCAACCCTCAGAAATATCCTGGCATTTCTTGCAGAAAAGGCAACCAGTATATTCTGAAATATACTTAGAAGTACTTGGAAACTTTAAGCCCTGCAGTATGTCCATTCTGAGTGTAATCCAGATTTGTCCCAAGGCTTACCAATGAAGGGAAAGGAGGCTGTGAAGATCAGATACATGCCGTCACTGTACATGGTGAAGGTGATAGCAAAATAAACAGAAAGGCTGCCCCAGATGAAGAACTGGTTGACAACTGTCCAGTAAGAGGTGTCCAAGCCAATCTGGAAGATCAGAGCAATACAGCTACTGTCAGTGCCTTCCTTATTTAGCAGATCTGTGTTGAACACCGCTTGTCCTCTGCTTTGTACATCTGCCCCTGAGAATGCTATACATTCAAGTGTCAAGAAATAACAAGGCACAAATCATAAGGTTCTGGGAAACCATTCAAGGCAACATTACTACCTTTATCCTGTTGTTGCCCTCTTCTTCAGCATTTATTAGTGGCCAGCCTGGAGACTGGATATTAAAGATCATCCTGTTCCAAGCCCGATGCCATAGGCAGGAACAGTTTCCACTAGGCCAGGTTGCTCAGAGCCCCATCCAGCCTAACCTTGAACACTTCCAGGGATGGGGCATCCACAGCTTCTCTGGGCAACCTGTGCCAGTGCCTCACCACCCTCACAGTNGTTTCTCTGGAGAACCTATGCCAGTGCCTCAGCACCCTCACAGTCAAGAATTTGTTCCTAGTATCTAATCTAAACCCACTTTCTTTAATTTCAAAGCCAGTAACTCTTGTTCTATCACTACATGCCCTTGTCAAAAGTCCCTCTCCAGCTCTTTTGTGGCCCCTGGTAAGTTCTGTAAGGCTGCAGTGAGGTCTCCCTGGAGCGTCCTCTTCTCCAGGCTGAACCTCCCCAGCGCTCCCAGCCTCCTTAGCAGAGGTGCTCCTGCCCTCTGATCAACTTCAAGGCCCTTCTCCAGACTTGCTCCAACAGGCCCTCATCCTTATGCTGGGGGCCCCAGAGCTGAACACAGTAAGTTCAAACAAGCCAGGCTTTATTTCCCCACTCTTAACCTGTGATGTAGCATTGAAAGTTAGGAGAACAAGCCTGCAAGACCTCAGACAGCAGAAACTATTATCCAGGGAAGTGTGATTTAGTGGTTTTCTTGTAAGAAATCTGTCTCATCCTGATAGTACCATCTGAATTCTCTACCACCCAAGTCCCAGCTATTTCTTCCAGCAAGTTCAGGCTGCGCCTTGCATACATCATACATCGGGCCAGGCTGCAGAGACATCTCCATAATGGAGAACCTATAAATAACTGCCTGATGGCAGACAGACAGTCCTGTGCTTCAAACCCTTCTCATAAAACCAGAACAAGTCCTTCTGTATTCCCTGCCTTAACTGATTTGTCTGTTACGACTGCAACCTTCCCAAGGCAAAGACTCTTCTTTCCTGTCACCCTGGTCTTTCATAACATACAAATTTCCTGTTCTGTTGAACTGAGGAGACTAATCTGGTGTCAAAAGACTTTTTTTTTTTGCAAGAATGCACGATGGAGTAGCAAATACAATGCTGTCAAGACCCCAGCTGGCCCTCCAGATGCTGCCATCATGAAACAACAACTAATTCCTAAAAATGTTAGCTGGGATGTCTTACCTGTACAGACACCACAATCAGTAAGCAGGTCTGGGCCATCAGAGCAAAGGACTGGTAGTCAGCAATGGCCTTCCCATCACTCCTCATTGTATTGTACATGGCCCCATAGGGGATGAAGAAGAGGATGAGGGAACTGTAGATCCCTTGCAACATGCACTTGACAAACACTATTTTGTTAAAATAGAGATTTTGCTGGCCAGGCACATATAGCTGGGGAAACAGCATGCTCCAGAGATGATCCACATCCTGAAAGCAGAGAGGAGACAGTCAGATTTGCTGGCAGCTACCCAGCCAAATACACAGACGCAGTTAGGGCTGCCATGTCCCTGTGACATGCATTTCCATGAGGAAAGGCAAAGCACACAATTCACTCAGGTGTGCGTACTGGCATGGCACATCCCAAGGTCACCTCGGCATACTTTCCATGTTGTATTTTACCTTTCTTGTGCTAAAAATATTAACAGCTGGTTAAAAAAAGAAAAAAAGAATATACATTTCATCTAAAGCAGACTGCATGGTCTGCTCTCCAGAGAATTGACTGGAAGATAAGAGTTAGAAAATACCTCCCCACATGGGCAAGGCTGTCTGACTTGGATCCCTTAAGTGTCCAGAGCAGAGCACTGAACCTCTGGAAAGTAGCCAGTTCCTATTTACTTAACTTGTAAAATGCATATAGGAACAGCTTTATTGCTCCTTTGTCTTGTCAAACAGTAACAATGAAGTTGAAATTTGTGTGTGAAATTACTGCAGAAAGAACTCACTAGAAAGGCTGAACTTGCAAAATCTGATTTCAAAGATCCAGTTATTTAATTGTTTCGTCTGATCATTAGAAAGTCACTTGCCAGGCTTCAGGAAAACAGGTAGTAGGGTATGACTGCTCCAGGGGAGTGTTGCAATGGCAGCTGGTGCTGTAAGGCAGCAGCCTAACCCCAAAGTCTCATCACACCCTGAAACCTACAGGCCAAATCAGGGTAATCCTATATATCTCAACTCTCTGTTCCTCACAGGGCTACCTAAACACAAATCATATGACTAGGAGGGAATACACCTTCTCTCTGGTTCAACCTTTTTTGTGGTCTAAATTCTCTCTGTCAGGATATTATTTCAGGGGTTACCACAGTATCTAGCCAAAACATCAGCTGCTGTTGCTTCATGGAACCAGCTCAAAGCACCTGGAGACAAAACCCCTATGAAAAAAATCCCCAAAGTGATGACAGAAACAGTACCTGATCAAAGAGACTCATTCCTAGCACTGGGAGGGAGGTATATACCAAATTGTAAAGTGTAATGAACCACTCATCGTAGACAGTCTGGGAAAAAAACCAAAAAACAAAGCATGAAGTTAGCAAAAAGCTGTATTTCCCATTTTTTTTTTGAAAGTATATGCAATTAATTGCTGCAACACCTTGGTTTGAGATGTTACTGAGACAAAATGGATAAGATGACTCAAGCTCAGCATCCCTAAACAGGGGAAGGATCACATTACGCAAGCCCAGTTTGCTCAGCACCCATTGCTGGCTGTAGCCAGACCAGAATCCTTCTGCATCACCCTGCACCCCCTGGATATCTCCACTCCCCACGGCTGGGTTCAGTTGGAGGCTGGTTTGCCTTGAACTAACACCAGTTTTTTCACTCTAAGATGTGCTCCTCTTGCCAGCTCCTGATGTCCACAGGCATCTCAGGGTTAAACTGCTTGCTCCAAATATGCTAACAGCGCGAGCATAGATCATACAAGATCTGCACCAAACTCTAATCTGTGTCATCAGATGACAGTTGTAATCACTTTGAACACTTTTGAAAATCCTGCAAGTGACGTATGTGCTTCATAAGGCACCTAAATTCCAGAGAAGGTTTAGATTGGATATTAGGAAAAAATTCTTCATTGAAAGGGTGGGCAGTGTTTAAAAAATATGTGGATGTGGCACTGGGGGACATGGTTTAGTAGTGAACATGGCAGTGTTGGGTTTGTGGTTGGACTTGATGATCTTAGAGGTTTTTTCCAATCTTAACAATTATATGATTCTATAACATATATATTCTGTCTCCAGGCATCCATCCTCCAGCAGCAGCACCATGAAGGCAGCAATTCTGTTTTATATCCATATGGCTGAAGAAGATGGACCTGAGTCTGTTCAGTGAGGTGGGAGGAATGACTTAGTTTATTTCCTTGTAAAATGTTTCCAGATACTTTGCTTGAAAATGCTAGATATAGACTCATAGAATGGTTTTGGTTGGAAGGATGCTGTAAAATTCATCTATCCCAACCTCCCTGCAGTCAGCATGGACATCTTCAACTAGATCAGGCTGCTTAGAGCCCCATCCAACTTGACCTGGAATGTTTCCAGGAAGGCGACAACAACCACCTCTCTGGGCAACCCCCGTCAATGTTTTATCAACTTCATTGTAAAAAACTTCTTCCTTGTATCAATCTAAGCTTAGTTTAAAATCATTACCCTTTGTCATATTGCAATAGGCCCTGCTAAGAAGTTCCTCTACAGCTCTCTTGTAGCACTTTTAGGTACTGAAAGGTGCTCTAAGGTCTCCCTGAAGCTTTCTCATCTGCTAGTCCAACCAGCCCTCCTCCCTCAGCCTGTCTTCACAGGAGAGCTGCTGCCCTCTGACCACCTCCATGTCCCTGACAAAACCGAAGCCAGACCTACCTGTGCTGAGAAGCCAGAGAAGAAGCCATACCAGAAATGCACCAAGGTGAAGGCAAAATTCTTATAGAAGAAGTACTTGAGGAACTTGCACATGCGGATGTAGGACCACCGTCCGTGGACCAAGAGCAGGCGCTGCAGGTAGCGGAACTGTGCAAAGGAGAAGTCACTGGACAAGACCGCCTGCATCCCCTCCTGGCCACTGATGCCGACCCCGATGTGGGCAGCTGCAACGAGAAGGTCATTGATCACGTCATTACACCGAGAGGTTTCACTGCCCCGTTTTTAAAATTAGTTACGCTCTACTGAAAACTGTGTTCATTCCCTCACAGACTTCATAAAAAGTCATAATGAAAAGGTATTAAAAAAAACCAAAAGAATTTTGTGCACTAATTCTTTCAGCAGCACTATGATTTTAGCTCTGTGATACATTTCCCATAACTGGGCTTTTATTATTTGAAGTTATAGGTTCAGTGATAGTTTATGGTTTTTTTCTGAATGCTTTCCAGCAGCACAAATGCTGTTTTTCATAACAGCTGCTGTTATGAAACAATAACTTTAATTTATATTGACATGTAACTTTTATTTACATGCATGCATGTCCTTCCAGCAGCCTTAAAACATCATTCCAGACAGACAAAATCTTCAAATCATTTTAAAGTTTATCAGACACTGTGCTAAAAGGCAGACTGTAGCCTTTTTACGTTTCCTGGGCTTTATTAGTTCAATCAAATAATTAAATAGAAAAGTCACATATTTTTTTAATAGTAACTTGAGTTTATGAAACATGGACATAAGTTTAATGTGACAGCTAATTATACAGCTTTAACTAATGAATAGAATCTTGATGGCTGAAGGTTGGTTAGATTCAGAGGTTTCGACTGAACTGAATTGATAAAATCCCAAAGTCTCAATCCTCTTGTGAGGGGAGTGGGTTAGTTTCTAATTATTATGTACACTTTAACTTTCTTCTCCTTTCTTTGCTGACTGCCTGACTTATCTCCCTTGAAGCTCTCTACTTAGCCTTTCCTTCTTAATTAAAAGGCTCTAATTAATCAATTCCTGCAAATTAACACAAGGAAGATTAGCAATAGGTCTTTCTGAATAATCTTAATTTAATTATACCTAGTTAGGATTTTTTTTTCATAAATTTACTAAGGTAATGCAGCATCAAATGATGCTCAAGGATAGAGAGGCCTGGAAGCCCATCATCTGTAACTCAAGGGAGATAATTAACAAACAGCCCTAACACAAAGAAATGCTGAAGAAACACCCCACATAATATTATACGGAATATTTACAGGCACAAAGATTTTATTTCTGCTTTGAGTCAGGCCCTCTATGATGTAAACTGGAGTGTTTGTTATATAGATTGCCCTTGTGATGGTGGCCATGCAGACACACTGATTGACATTTCACAGCCCTTGTGGGCTTTTCATAGAATCATAGAGTCATTTAGGTTGGAAAAGACCTGTAAGATCATTGAGACCAACCATTTTGTCTGTTCTAAGGTAGAAACAAAAAAATAGGCACTTAGTGCAACCTTAGCTCCCGAAGGAGCCCAGTGTGACCCAGAAGGCAGGAGACACAACTAACCTGTAGTGAGAGTGCTCTGTAGAGATCTGCCAAAATCTGGGACACAGACACTTGTTTCTACAAAGAGGTGGTACAGGAGGAACTCAGATATGTGCTCCTGCTGCTAGCCCACCTCGGAGAGCAAATACCTCTTTAAGTCAGTCTGCTACAGCCTGCTGACTGTCAGCCATCACTCACTTTTGATCATGCTGACATCATTGGCACCATCTCCAATCGCCAGGGTCACAGCCTTCTTGTACTTCTTCACCAGCTCCACCACCTGGGCCTTCTGCAGGGGAGTCACCCGGCAGCAGATCACCACTTTGCACATGCAGGCAGTTCTCACCAGCTCCAGCTCAAGGTTCCCCTCCAGCGCGTAAGCCTGGAAGGAGGAAAGGGAGTGTTCAGGGCAGACTTGCAGCAGCTCCTGGCCTGACAAAGAGGATGCAGCGAGGTGGCAGTGACAGCTGAGCCAGGCTCTTCCATTCATATGGGTGAATCCATCCACCCAGTTGCAGGGAGCATCCCCACTGCACATCATGCCGTGCACCCTACGCCTACGAGCTTGCACTTTGGGTGCACCACAGCTGGGTATGCTCCACAGCTGGGTATGCACCACAGCTGGGTTATGCACCACAGCTGGGTTATGCACCACAGCTGCTCTGGCTGATGTAACCTGACAGAGGGCAGATGTGTCAAACAAGAGCAGGAAGCTGCTGCAGGGCCTGAGAAAATCTTTTGTATCTCCATGTGAGGGAGTCTCTGCTCACCTCTCTTGGATTACTATTTAAGCTCTGGGAGATAAATAGGAAAGATTTCAATTTGTTAAGTGCTTAATTAAAAAAAAACCATGTAAAATGTTAAGCTCAGGTGAGCATGACAAAGCAAAACACAAAGCTAGCGAGAAGGCTGCCTTGCTCTGAGTGCTGACCTTTTAAATCAGTCAGCTGTGTTATTTCTGTTTGGGAAGCACTGAGATAATTGGATGTCTAGTCACCCCACCAGCTCTGCATGAGGAGGAGGGAGCAGTGTGAGCTTTTCATGTTTCTTTCAGATCATGCTTTTTGGCTCTGTTCTTTGTTGTCTCTTTTTAGCAGACATGTACGGAAGGAATCCACAGGGCTCACTCCTGCTCAGAGCCATTACAGCAGGCCCACTGTCCTGTCTGTGTAAGGCAGACAGTCCTTAGGCCACATATTCTTTCTTTCTGAAACAGAGAGCTGTGAGTCACCAGTGTCCCCCTTTTCCTCTGTCATGGCAGCAGACTTGCTCAACAAGAGACCTTTTCATGGTTTAGCTTGAGTACTGCTGGTCAGTGCAGTCAGAGATGGATTTTGCCTCAACGTCCTCACTGCACAGCACCAATAAAATGTTATCACTTCGTATATTAATGGTGCAACTGCATACAAATCAACTGGCATGACGCTGCCATTAAGGATGCTGACGAGTTTCTGTTCACTGCTTTGTTCAGGCAACACCAGACGTGCACAGGCCAGCACTGCCCTCCCACCCCTCTGCAGGCAGGGATAGAGCAGGTGCTGTGTGTGGGACAGTATCAGCATTGCTACCCTTGTTCAAGCTCATAGAAATAAATAAACGGCTTCTAGATTTGTCTGCACTGTCCTTGTGGTCCCCACTGAGGACAAAGCCATTATCTTGGTGAAACTCATTATGTCTACTCTGTGTGGACTGGCTGCTCCCACACAGCCCAGATTTGAGTTTCCTTGTGTAGGACATATCCCCTTGCCAGGGTGTGGGTGGGTGTGTGTTTTTCCAGGAATATAGAGAAAGCTTTGCCATCACTGCCGGTGGTGTCCTGGTAGGGTTCTCAGGGTCTGCACTGCAGGCTGAAGGGATGGAGGAGGAAAGACAATGGGCTTGCAGTTGATGTCCATGCAATGCATATGGACCAAACCTGACAGACCTCTTGTCCGCTTTGCAGTGGGAATCTAAAGCAGATTATGGCCCTGGAGTTTAAGAGGAAGTGAGTGAAAAGAGGGAGAAAGGGTACTTAACCTAGACACTGTCTGAAAGTGTCTGGGGTCTGTATACATGGCACATGAGCCAAAGGCAGAGAAAGGTGAGATTTTCTTAATAGTAATTTGCTGGGCTGGTATGGAGCTGGGAGTGAAAATTTCTGGACTGCCATTAAGAAAAGTAACAATCACAGGGAACAGAAGCACCTTGTTCCTGAGAGGCAGCACCTCCCACCTTTCTAAATAAGTCTATTTGCTTTCACTTAGATCTGGGAAAGTAAAATACAGCAGATAAATAAACCTGACATAAATTAAGCCTTTCTCGCAGACAGGTTTAAATTGATCTAAATTGTTTTTTCTTGCCTCTAACTGGTTCTAAAGAATTTCATAATATAGATAATGTATTGCAGAGCTTCACTATGCTGACCAGGAAGACATTTCACCCAGAACTCTCTTATCTCAGTTTAATTCCATTACTTTGTTTACCTGTTATAATTTGAAGAGTATTACCAAGACTGATCAGTATTCTCCAGGCTGAGAAATCCCAACTGACTCAGTTTCCCCTTATGCTTTCCAGATCATGCCTGACTCAGGTTTCTTTGTACTCTCTCCCAGCCTGGTGTTACCCACTCTAAGTAGTTAGTGCAAACACTGAGCATCAAATAGATGTGGGATAACCCTCATCCAGCTAACTGCTGTTTTAGATCAACAGTGAGCCCTTTAGAGCCACCCTTCCCAAGCAGTCTTTCATCTGTCACTTAGCAATTTCATCTAGAGTGTATTACTTCAGTTTGCTTGGAAGAACATCATGGGAGAGAGTATCAATATATTAGTCAAGTCCTAAGATCTATATCCTATCAATTAAGCATATCTGTTTTCAGCTATATTTAGTAGAATATGTTCTTGGCATTGAAACCCACATCTCAAGTTATCTTCTTGCTGCAAACACAGACATGGTTATTTTTCTAGTATCTTTCCAGAAATTAAATATGATCCAGCTACTCTACCCCTCTTGTTCAGCAAAGATCAAGGCCAACTGTTCTCTGTTCCTATCTTCCGAAACATTGTCTGTCACCTTCGATGTCTCAGATAACCACTGAACCTAATCCTCAATTAGGGGAAAAAAACACCTTGTCCTCTAGAGTTGAATTTTTAAAGCATATTTCAGACTTCCAGTACGTCTTGCAGTAAGTTCTTCAGGGAACTCATCCCCAACAAGCCTCTGAACCTCCCTTACCAGGCTGTGGCCAGTGATAACCAGGCCGTACACCCCATTTGCTTGCTCATCAGGTATAATTATTTGTTTTTTCGAAGATTTTTCAAACTGAATGTTGATTTCATCGCTGTCCAGAAAGGAGTCTGGCTTCATCTTTTTCCTNAACCCAGGATAATAACTAAAATCTGAAAATCTTGCAAATATATATATGTTTTGTAAAAACAACTTTATGAAAACAAAAAAAATCATTGTTTCCCTTTGATAGCTCAGTCCAATTTTTACTGTATCACTGCAAAAATGTGCATTGTTTAGTTGCTGCTGTCTGCACAGATGATCCACATTTCTGAAGCTATAACAAGTTTTGCTAAATTTCTGCTGATTTAAAGCCAAAAAAACTGTCTGAGCGTCACGAAGGATGGTATCCCGAAGGACATCCAATATTCTGTGCATGTTATCTGTCAACCATCTACTCCAAGAGAAAAGGACTGCAAACCTTTCCCATTTTCCACCTTTACCTAAGAACCTCTGTCTACAGATGAGGTGAGGAAGGTAGGTAGGTTCTCAGATACTGCCAGAAAAGTATCCAGACTAAGGACATATCCAGACAAAGGACAGCAATGTGAATAAATGGCAACAGCAGTAGAGCAACAGAATAGCTCAGACCTGGAGCCAAAACCTTTGTGGCTCAGGATCACTTGTTGGTGAATTTCAGCTGATACTCCCTCATCTGACCCTGCTTTCTTATACTTTTATTTAATTTGAGCTCTTGGATTGAGAAGCTTCAGCATTTACTCTCAGAGGAGATTTCTACATGGTGTTCAGCCTCTGAATCTTCCAGGGCGACAGTTCTCCCTTATCTAAGGTCACTGAATGAACTGCAGCAAGGAAAGCTGACAGGAAAAAAGAAAGTGGAATGGTATAAAACTCAAATAGTGCTAGTGCACAGCAGTGAAACTGTGTTTCAGCCATTTACCTCAGCTCGTTCAGTACGTCATCAGATGTGCTGCCTTCAATAATGACAATATCTTCCATGTCATCATTCAGCAAGTTGCAGGAGTAACCAATATTCATTGCTGTCTCTGGGAAAGATAAACCAGGAAGATAATCCATTTCAGCAGCCACAAATTCACCCACTTCTGTGGCCTTTCGGTACCCATGACAAAAGCTCTCTTTCTGGCTCAAAAAAGATTGGAGCCTTTCAAAGTCAACAGTAAGAGAGCCAGGAGAGTCACTTTGATGGATGTAGCAGCAAATTTGACTTCACAAGACCACAGGAAAAAAATAACTCTACCAAAATGAAAAAGCTTAAAACACCCTTTGACCAACATACTTGGAACAACAAAAAACATTTCATGTTGATTCAAATTTTTTTTTTCAGGATTTTTAACTTGCCCTCTCCCTACTTCCAGAAAAGCCTCGAACCACAGCTCTGAAAAAGAGTATGACATTTAGTCCATAAAAATCTGAAAAAGATATTTTGGTATTTTATAGCAAAACTATTGCATTTGGAACATGATAAAAGGAAATGTTTCATTTTTCTCAAAAATTCTCTGCTCACGTCTTGGATGAAATTATTCGCAAACACTTTTGACCTCCCTGAAACACCATTGTTTCAGTGAAGATACTATGTCTCCAAAAGAATTCACTGGAGTCTATTTGCTATTCTTTCCACCTCCAAAAGCCTCTATTTCCTCCTCCATTTCTATTTGGGATGATGAGAGCCAGAAACAAACTGAAATACACCCAACATCCACTTTATCATTAAAGTTTCTGGAAAGCAGGATGAGATTTTTTTCCACCTTCTTCACCTGAATGATCAACTAGGTGAAGGTGACATCGTTCCATAGCTTATGTCAGGGACTATGGGATGCTTACTGTCACCTCTCCAAAGGCAAAGGATGCTGCTTTCACCCTGCTTCCACTCTCAGGACAGAAAGTAGGGACAAGCATGAGCTACAGTCATCTGGTCTAATTCCAGGTAACTGAAATTTTGCATGGCTGGCAATGAAGCAAAGCCCTGTAAGTTTGTCTTCTGTGCAGTTTTCAAAGAATGAGAATACAGGTCTTAGCAGAACTACCCCAGCAGTGGGAGAGAAGAGAAGCATCCAAAGCTGTCGTGCCTTTACCTTGCTTATCTCCAGTGAGAACCCATATCTTGATGTTGGCTTTGGCAAGAGTCTCAATTGTCTGTGGGACCCCGTCTTGTAGCTTGTCCTCAATGGCTGTGGCACCTAGCAGCTTAACAGAAATGGCAGGCAGCTGGTTAAGTCCTCCCACTGCTACCAAAGGAGAAAGCATTAAACCTAGAGGTAATTACTCAAGCAAACACACATGAAATCCCCAGGAATAAGGTTGTACTGATTGCCATTCTTCCTCAGCAAATTTACTGTACAGAGTACAGCCCTGCTCCTGCAGATGTTCTATGCCCTAATCCCTCCAGGCTCTGATGGATTATGAATATGCATGAAATTTTTTGCAGGAATGTTTGCAGAGCTACAGGTCTGTGTTGTTCCATGTGTTCCCTTCACAGCAGATAGAGCTTTAATAGAGGGACAAAGACACTGTGGATCCGTGTCCCCAGACCTCCTCTTGTGTGGAACTCGATCCCAGCTGTGCTGTACTGCAGATGTCACATGGCTGCTAAACATCTTCTCCAGCCCTTAACAGACCTGTCCCCTCCCCTGCTCCACACTGTCACACAGCTACACCACAGACTGCTCAGGGCACAAACCTTCATTTTTTAAAAGTTACTGCTTTTTCTGCTATTTGGAGATAGTTGGTGGCTTTAACCTGTTGTGAAAGGGACATGGAGGTTTCACTGCCAAGTCGGGTTTCACTGCTACCCTGCCTACCTCCTGCTGCTTGGAGACTAAATTCAGAAGTTGGCTTTAAGCCTGGGATCCCTTTCAGCATCCTAGGTTGTCCAATATACATCAGCTATTAGCGTTATCAATGTAGGTGGCAGCTCTGATGGAACTTCTCTATGGGGTCCTCAGAACTGTACAATCCCCATTTTACAGTAGTCCCTGGTCCAGCTAGAGAGACTATGCAACTTCCAAAGGCCAGCATCTCCCCAGCTCACACATGCTTCCTTTCTGAGCCCTGCTGGCATTCTGAGCATACAGCTAATGGAAGGAGCAAAGGTGTCTGCCAGGATTTCCGGGGTCTGAAGAAAGCACTGCCACGAGTGCAAAAGCTGGATTGCTTCTCCTCAGATCCCCCACACATGCTTTTCATTCATTATTCATGGCTCTAAAACACAGGCAAATCCTCTAGGGCATTTAAAAACTGTAACAACACTGAGGGAGAGAAGAATGACTCGAAGATCACAGTTTAGCTCTATTTCAAATTACACAAGCATGTTCATGGATATCATCTACCCATCCTGCCCAGGGCTGGAAGAATAAAGGAGGCACTCTCGGGGCACTGGGAATTATTCACTGCCTAGCATTTCAAAGGCTGGAAAATAAATAGATCAGCCATTTGCACATACAAAGGATAGCTATGAAATATTTGTGTCCACGTCATCTCCTGCAGGCTCTGATATGTCACTTCATCACGAGAAAGCTACTCTGACACCCACGTGAGTTAAAATAAAACCATTCCCCTGAACTGGTGGCTGACACCCCAGTTACGGACTCCTGACGGAGGTGCCAGCGAACACCCAGGGCTGCCATGTTCTGAACTGCTCCTGTCGCACAGCCCACTGAGCTGTTTGCAGAGCAGTGTTTACCAAAGCCATACTGAGCTGTTTATTGACAAACCACCACCCTCGCTGCCTCCCCCAGAGCTTGGCCCAGATTCCCTGAATTACCAACCATTAGGTCTTTCTCAATCTCTTCATATAACTCTGACAGTTTGTCTTCCCGTCCTTCCAAGGCAGTGCTTGCTTCATGGTGACGCCTGATCCAATCCTGAAAGTAGGCTTCCTCCAAGCTTTTATAGGCCACCACGAGTGTCCTCAGGCCTTCTCCAGCAAATTCCTGCAAGACAGTGGTGAGGCAGAAAGGTCCAAGAAGAACAGTCTGCTCACCTGGGCTTACAAAGGAGCCTCAGAAAGCAGACCGGTAAAAGCGTCTTGGTAAAGTTTGTGGAGGAAAGGTGAAAAAACTACACCTTAAGCCACAAACATTGGGATATTTTTAAACAGCAATTCCAGACCACTTTACCATTGCCATCCATGGTCCTTATGAAGAAAAGAAACTCAAAAGGGCTTTTCTACTTTCTGGCTCTAAAGCTTTACACTGACCAGGCATTTGTTTCTGAACAAGAGGTCCAGAATAGTGAGACCTAAATAAACACTGAACACAGCCTCGAATTTTGGATGTGGGTTCAACATTTTTAGGGTAGGAATTCTGGCTGAAATGCACAGCATGAGCACAGCTAGTCATGGCATCTCAGCAAGTCCTTGTAACTGTGCTTTCTGATAGACAGTATGGAGCTCAGTGTTTGGTGGAACAGCAAAGATGCATTTGTGAAATGCATCTCTGGGAGGCGTTTCCCCGGGCTTGAAGTAAAGGTGCATCAGGAACAGGTCTTCTAAATGTCCTGCACTGTATTTGCCATCTTCTTCCATACTACAGAGTCACAGAATGATAGAATGTCTTGGGTTGGCAGGGACCTTAAAGATCATCTTATTCCAACCCCCCTGCCATCGGCAGGGACACTTTCCACTAGACCGGGTTGCTCAAAGCCCCATCCAGCTTGGCCTTGAACACTTCCAGGGATGGAGCATCTACATCTTCTCTGGACAACCTGATCCAGTGTCTCATCACTCTCACAGTAAAGAATTTCGTCCTAATATTTAACTTAAATCTACCCTCCCTCAGTTTAAAGCCATTAACCCTTGCTTTATCACTACATGCCCTTGTAAAAAGTCCCTCTCGAGCAGTCCTGTAGCCCCTTCAGGTACTGGAAGGTGTTATAAGGTCTCCCTAGAGCCTTCTCGTCTCCAGGCTGAACAAACCCAAATCTCCCAGCTACAGGAGAGGTGCTCCACTCCTCTGATCATCTTCATAGCCATAGACTCACTCCAGCAGGTTCCTGTCCTTCTTATATTGAGGATCCCAGATCTGGACAGGATTCCAGGTAAGGTCTCACAAGAGCAGAGCAGAAGGACAGAATCACCTCCCTTGATCTGCTGGCTCTCCTGGAGCACTTCAAATGGCACCTGGTGATCATGCTTCGGCAACTAATTTGAGTCCTAAGGCTGTAGAAATTAATTTGTTTCTCTATTCTATAAGTAAAAATTGGTGCTTAAGTGCTGTTTCTAAATTCTGGGTTTTTTTCCTGAAGACAAAGTATGCTGGATAAAATGAAAACATCAAATGCAGAGATGTTATTGAGATGGAAGCTCTTACATTTAGGTGTTCTGTGGTCTCCTCTTTGAGAGAGTTGCAGGATGGATGAAGCAGTTCATAAAGAATGGTGTCAGCCCCCTTGCAGTACAAAGTCAAGTCACCTTCTGGACTCTGCACTGTGAGGAAGAGGAAAAGAAACGCTATAAATCCCAGACTGAGGCTTTTGGGGTACAAAGTCCTTCCATCAATACCAAGAAAAGTTTCTACAGGTGCCTGAATTTCCACAGCTGTTGGCAAACTCCCAGGAATCAAGACAAGCTCTGCTTAGAAAAGAAGAGAGTGCATTGGTCTGAGCAGACAGTACGCTGTCCCTACAGGCAGAACTTCATTCCAAAGTTAAGAGCAACTTGTTTTTAGGGAACTGGTCCTACTTCTCCTATTTCTCCTACCAGTAAACTGTAACTACATTTACAATATTCCTGAAATATTAGAGTGTGTTGGAGGGTTAATAAAGGCTACAAAAAGTTTTTTGAATAATTTCTCCATTTTCTGTTTGGGAAAGTGGGTTTCTCAGTTCATTCTTGCTTTCTCCTTTCTTACTTCCTCAAATTTCACTGATAATTTAAAAGCTGATTAGAAGAAAGGCCTTTCCTGCATCGTAATGGGGGTAGCAAGATATATGAAAAGCTTAGTCTTTAGGAGGCTGGCTTGCATCACTGTGGTCCAGATGTTGAGGTTTCTCCCCCCTGCCCCCTTGAAGTATTTTCCTGGCACTGTTGCTGTGTAATTATAAAGTCAAGGCAGCCCATCTCAAACCCTCAAAATTAAATGTTATTCAGAGCACATTGCAAAGGAGGTTTCCAAGAAAAATGCATCATAGCAGAATGAGGGACAGCTCCAGAACCTAAAAAGTCAGGAAGGAAAGAAAGCAGCAAAGAGAACATACCAATCACAGACATTCGCTTGCGAACATTGTTGAAATCAAGAATAGCCAGAAGTTTGTAGATTTTTGTTTCTCCCATTTCCACGACAGTGATGGTCTCTGGTGTGCGAGCCCGGAACACAAATCCAAAGTTTCTGGCAGCAGTGACTAGGGCTCCCTCATCAGGAGATTGTGCTTGATACACCAAGTTACCTGACATGCAAGAAAAAAAAAGTGATGTGGCTTCTGACTTGTTTCTGAGCTAAAAACCTCACAAAATCTAAGACATTATATAGCAGTTATCCCTTTGCTTTTCTGTCTATCCACAGAGGTGCAGCACTAAAAAGCACCTTATGTCCACATATCTCCATCAAGTCCCACCAACCCGTGCTCCAGGACAGTGCAAGAGGCCCCCTGGATTCTTTTGGGGACTTTAATCACTCTCTTTGGAGTCTAACACCTCACTGAGAGGACAAGTTGCTTGGGTTTAGCCCCTTCTAGTTAGATCTGCATGTATTTTTCTGATCGGTATTTTCACCTTATACCTGTCAATTAATTCTAGCCTTTAAAGCATGGCTTTCATCCTGTCTGGGATTTGAGGAGGCTGGCCTAGTAGCTGGGTGAGAGGAGCTAATGAGTCTCCAGTGGATAGGAGCTCTATGTTCTTTGCTTTTTGGGACTAGGAGCAGAGTAGAGAAAGAGTGGGGCAAGCCTCTGCCACCTCAGGGAAGCTGTGGCACCTGCAATTTCCGCACTCCAGAGATGTGGTGTTTGCAGTAGTGTCAGCTCCACCACAGGAACACACAGTGAGTGGAGGCCCTGGTCCTTTCTCTTCCCATGTGGCATCTCCAGAGACACTGATTTATTTGTAGCCATACACTACAGAAAATCACCAGGGAGCCAAAAGGACCAATAACAGCTTCTGTGGAGAGAAGACATGCTGTGGTGCGAGTGAACATAACCACTCATTCCAGTGCCTTCAACAGTCCTCACCTTCATTCTTCTCCTCTGGCATCACCGTGTGGCAAAGTGAGAGCAGCCGGAAGAACCTGTGCGTCGGGACATCATTCAGCTTCACGGCTTCAACCAGGCTGTGGTCATAGAAGGCAAACTTTGGGTCGGCTAACGGGTTGTATGAGAAATCAACCTTCTCTGTGTTCTGAAAAAAACATGGCTTGGTATTATTTGTTGAGCTCTCACGTGGCTGTACACCAATGCCTGCCCAACACAGCCCCCCTCTCTTTCTCACATTTACAAAGGACTCCATCCTGCAGGGCTGGCTGCTCGTGGCAGAGATTGGTGGAGTTAAGGAAGTGGGAGGTCATGAAAGGTATTTAATCATAGGACAGGACAGACACTAGATGTGCCTTTCAGAGCAGCACTCAGGCTAAGAACCAGTTAGCTAAACTGTCTCTCTGAGCGGCAGCTAATGCTCCAACAGGATCCCTGCCAATGGGTGCCTACAGCAAAGAAGTGCCTGCCTTCCACACGTGCCTGTTTGGAAGCATCGTGCTCATGATGTCAAAGGCTGCCTGTGATAGTGGAATGCAGGAGCCCAGTTTAAGACAATTCAAAAGGCTGTCTTATCTACCATGTTCTCCCACAGCCAGAAAAAATCCTAATATGGAAAAAATAGGACAGACAGGTGACGTAAAGGTTAAACTCCACAGGCACTGCCCATTTTGTCAAAAAACAAGGGGCCTCAAGCAGAGTGGAACATGCTGGAGAAATGTCCAGAAGCTCATGATGTGTCATAGACTGCCAAGCCTGCCTCGGACAATTCTGACTCCCGCCCCATCCCTGATGAGCTCAGAGTTTCCAGGATGAGAATCATGCTTTTGACCTCTACACATTAACATTTAGCACTCAGTCCAAGAGCACAGACTGACCCCTCCCACACTCGTCTGTGCAGCAAGGTCCAGGCACAGCAACATCGTGGATGTGTGGGCAGCAGGACTCTGCTCCAGAGAGTGTCATGAGCAGCAGGGTGGGGTGGACAGTTGGCTGGAGTCCAGTGTGTGTCACCAAGCAAGGCTGAATGAGACAGGGCAGGCTGGAGGCACAGCTCTCAGCACAAACAGCCTGTTTCAGTGGGCAATTTTAGTTCTAAATGGACTGGAAATGAATCATTGGAATAAGGAGTGGGATTTTCATCATCATCTTGCTGTTTGTTGTTTGGATTACTGCATGCAGCTTTCAGACATTTTAGAAATGAGGACATGTGCGTTTGTGCCAGCAAGCAGAGGCTAAGGAGAAATGTAGAAATGACACATTTTCACACTTTCCAAAGTCCAGACATTAGAGGAATTTGACAGTGACCTCGCTATTGGCATGAACAGCACTCACTAATTCCTTTCTAAAGCTTTAATTAACAGCCAAGGTTAATAAAATTCACCAATGTCCAAGTCTCCAACAAACACCAATGATCAAGTGTTCGAGAAGCTGTGCTCGCACCAGGATGTCAGGTGAAGCAGAGGGGACAGTGGGCTGTTCCCAACCTGCAGGTTTAACCCAGAATTACTGGAAAGGAACTTAACTCTGGGAATTCTCTGACATCCAGAGGAACACACATCTCAGCCGTAAGCATCAAGAGCATCAGCTCTTGCAGGGTCAAAAACATAAGCTATACCTCTGGGGGTTGTGTCCACTGGTACTTATCCAGGTCCAATGAAAGAACAGATCCTGATACCACTTGAGCACTTACCTCATTTATTTCTATTCTTTGCCCAGACATATCATACACATCACCTGGAAGCAAGAAAGATTAAATTATAGCCAGAAATTGCAGATAAGTACAGTCTCTGGGCCACAAAATTGGTTAAAGTGTTTCTAAGTAAGAATCTATTTTAAAAGTTTCAGTAAATTGACATGGGCACTGATGACTGATGATACATAACAATCAGTTTCTATGTTGGTCCATGACAAAATCCAGAGACTGATAGATGCTTGAAACACAAAGCAGTTACCATAAAAATGACTGGCTTTTGAGTAAAGAAGACTTGTCTTGAGCTGAACCCAGAGAGGATAGGGTTTCTAGTGCTGGGTAGGAAATAAAAGTGCTTCCAGGGCATGACTTCTATTGTGCCTTCTCTTTCAAAATCCAGCTCCTGGATCCTACTATTTGCAGCAGTCCCTGGACACTCACAGAAAAGGAGTTTTCAAAGCTCATTTTCTCCACATCCAAGTAGCAAGGCTGGTCTATTGATTTTTCCTGAATGGATGATCTGATCATAGGAATTGATGACATGTCATCTCCAAGAAACATTAATAGAATTCTGCCCAGAGAAAGTTTCACTAGGAAGGTCTGGACTGTGCCAAGGCCAGCCAGTCCCAACATTTAATTGAAATAAGATTGAAATGCAATGAATTACAGGAATGATTGACTTTTATTTGCACCAGCAACCTCAACTGTGACCTAAGTCAGTTGTAGAGTGCCCTCTCAAAGGCCCCAAGAGTGTAAAAGAAACACAGTAAACACTTCTGAGAAGCTACACATCAGCTGATTCCCTGGGAATGATAGCCAAGAGGCTTTTGTACATCTCCTTCCCTTAAGCCTCCAGAGGAGAGCAGAACTAAATCATCCTTTCTGGCATTGCTTTCCTGAATGCCCCTGAGCAGCAGAAAAGTACTGTGCCAGGAAGAAGCAAAACATTTAGAAAACTACAGGCAATAGATTGTTTGCCTTCTTTGCATGTATTTCCCATTCATTTCTTGAACCCTTACCCTGTATCTACATTAGTTGTGACATCTGCTTCAGAAAAGTCAATTAAGGACACATGACAGGAGAGATTTCAAACTGTTTAGCTAATCTAATGTTAGATATCATAGTAGCACTGTTTGAGATATGGTGGTCTCCAAATATGCACAGATTCATAGAAAGAAATATCTTCTTTTATTAGGTTTGCTGATAGCACTGAGAAAACATGCAAGCTTTCTGGCACATTAGTGCATCAACAGGTCTGACACAGGCAAAGCAAGCATCCATATACAAATAAGTAGTGACTAATTTCTCTGGGGCATCTAATGATGTTAATCAATTAGGCAGTTTGCAAGGTGTTAGCACCTCTTGAGCAGTATGAAGAAAACTGCCTGGGGCCATAGGAAGAACGAGCCTTTTAAATCAATGGCTTCAAGGATCTAACAGAGCTAACAACTCTTGTTTCCCATTTTTTCCAACTCCTTACAAACTTTTCTCTCTTCTGGTAGGTGAAGAATGTCAGGTGTAAAGACAAAGACCGGGTCATTGACTAGTCCAGCTACCTGAAAAGGATGTGGAAAATCACTGCTCATGACATGAGAAATTGCTGAACATGAGAGACAACAGTGTGAGAAGCTACAAAATTGGCAGATGAGCCCCATGAGGGATGGCTGATCTCATAAGTGATAAGGAGAGAGTTATGTGAGTTACATGTTATGTTTTCCAGGGTTAGCAACACCTGGCTAACCATGTCAATAATACCATAAAAAGCTGAGATTACCTAACTAGTGATATCAGAAAAAAACCCCAAATTTGACTACAGATGTTGTAAACCTGGGACAAATGAGGAGAAACTAATAGTGTTGGTTCTTTAGCTGGGATAATAGTGGGGCGGAAAAAGGGAGATAAAAGAGTGAGAAAAAAGTGGAAACAATTAATACATGGCAAGTGATGCAATCAGGCTGCCCAGACATCGCTGATGGGCAGCCTTACACTTGATCACTGCAGCTCCTTACATGGCACTCTCTTCTGGATATCATATTTAGTCTCTGTGGGTGAAGAGGCACACAGTGAAACAAAAGCCCAAAAGCCAGGGAATAAGACAAACAGGTAATATACCATAGGATTTGCCATTGATGGAGCACTTGTTGAAACACATGATGTTCTGGGTGAGAGTTCCTGTTTTGTCTGAGAAGATGTACTTGATCTGCCCCAGCTCTTCGTTGAGTGTAGTGGTTCGGGCCTGAGCCGGCGTGTCTTTCGGCGGGTAATACATTTTACGGTCCCAGTCGATGTAGAAACTGTTACCCAAGCGTATAATCTCCACACTGATGAAACAGAAAGAGAAGGTGATGGAATATTCATTAGCTTAAGGGACAAGCTCTTTATCTTCAGCACCGCCATTATCGATTGCAATTAGAAGACAACTTTGAAGGCAACGACAGGTGGAACTCATCTGAACATAGGTGGCCTGTGGTAAGGGATGCTAAAGCAAGTCCCACTGAAATGATCTGCTAAGTTTACAGCAAACTCATTTCCTTTGTTTATAAAGGAGTACTTTATAAAAGTACTTGGAAAGTTTCAGAAGTTTTTGGAGTGTGAAGTGAGGCAGGAGCAGTGGGTTTCACTTGGTGCTGTTTCAGGAGATGGTTTCCAGCAGAGCTGTGGGCTGGGCTGAGCCCAGTGCCAGAGGATGAGCACAGCCATGTCTCAAAGGACAGAGAGCTCAAGAGACAACAACAAGACAACTCAACAACAAGAGAGGCATTGTGTCACTCAGTACAACCAAAGAGTGGCATCAGCTCACAGATGAAATGAATTTTCACCTTGCTGGGTGACATACAGGACAGGAATGGGATTCATTCCTCATGTTTACTAACACAAAAGAGAGTCTCAGTGGCAAAGCTGACTGAAGGTAGGTACAATGATAAACTAAACAGGGCTATGCAATCTCTACCCCATCCCCAAGTTTTGAGAGCATCACAGACACGTGGCCTACCTGTCACTCCTGCTTGGCTATCACCAATAATCGACACAGCTCTGCATTGTCTGGGAAGAGGTAACATTCACACTGCTCATGCAGCACCAAGTACTTCAACCTGATTACACCTACTTTCCTGGCAATCCTCACACAGTCCTAAAGCCACCTCGAAGAACAGGCCATTCATTCACTGTTAGCAAGATGCTAATGGCGGCAGGCTTCCAGCCCAGCTCCGATAGCATCCTACACATCCTACACACTCCCCTTTAACTGCAAAATCATCCTCTCCTCTTCCAGGGCTCACTGCTGTCCCCACTCCAACTCTGATAAAGTCTTCTGCAGGCAGCAGAAACAAGAAAAGCATCACTGTGGTTGTGTAGGATCATCCACACTGTGGCTGTATTAGGTTTTAAGGAAAATTCTGCTCCCAGTTAAGGCAAAAGCTAAACCTCTCCTAAGATCAAAAGTGAAAGGAGCTTCTGGCACGTACCTGACGTAAAGTGAAATTGGTACCACTGTGTTTAGAATGATCACATATGACCAAAACATGAGGAAACCGGAGTAGGAGGCAGAGTTGACACCCTCTGCCCAGGGCAGATAGACCTGGAAGTAGTAGCCCTTATCATGCTCCCAGATACCATTGCCAATGGCTAGGATGAGACACATCAGTCCTAAAAATGCAAAGATCTGAAAAAAAAAAATCAAAAAACAAACCAAACAAATCAAAACCAAACAAAATGTATTGCATTTTAGAAACAGGGAATTTATTATGTACAGGTTAATCAGAAGACCCTAACGGGATAGGGTTGGATAGCCTGAATCACAGGAAAATGTTCCTAGGGAGGAAGAGGAAAAACTAGCACAATTATGATACTTTAACCTCAAGAACAAAGCTACACAGTGCAGAGTCTGGCACTTTGGAATTAAAAATCCTCAAACAGCTGGGGATTTAGATCCCAAGCAGACATTTCAGCTAGGGTGGTTACAGCAGTCTGCTGCAGAACACCAAATCTCATTAGAGGAGAGTTGAACTGAGGGCCCTCAAACATCTGGCTGCACACTTGGGAATAGTAACTGCCTGGAGGACTTTACTTGGCCATTTGCCAGATGTATCACAGTCTTCCTCACAATTTCTCAATGACTACTAAAGATAATCCAGCACCGTACAGTCTGGAATTCAGCACTGGATATTATTCTGATGGTTAGAGAAGAGTTAATTGCTTTCTCAAAACTAATGGTTGCCTCGGTATCTGCCTTTACAATTTGATTACATTTCCTTTGAGCAAACAAAAAGCAACACCAACCAGTGATGTGTGTCCTTGGGCTTTAGAGAAGCCTGTTTCCTGAAGCCTAAAGCAACCAGGGCAACAGCAACTGGAAAGTAAATTTCAAATTGGGGAACCTTACTGAAAACTGGGGCTTGCTCAGGAACACTATTTAACAGACACAAAAACATTACATAGGTCATAAAGCATTTTTTGATTGAAAGAAGACAAGAATGTAGCAAAACAATTATTTGGAAAAGAAGACAAAAAGAACAGGAATAAGGAAATTTAACAGAAATTAATACAAACTACAAGGAATTACAGAACTGTGAATATCCAACAGTAATAAAGTATCAAGAAAAGAAAAAATTAAAGTCATAAACAGGTGTGTGAAAAGTAAATGTGTTAACAAACAGTCCTCCACGAGGAAGGAAGAAGAAGGAATTATCTGCCCTATAGTAGATAAAAAAGGCAGATAATGCTCACTGACAGAGCACTGTGTGGCTCTATCTGATAATAAGCATTTTCAATGCAGCAGGTCCATCTAATTCAAAGATGGAAGCTTAGAGGTTCATTTTTTACCTTTAATAAGGTTAGTTTTTAACAATGCTTTTAAAACTGGGAAGCCCCACCATCTTGGAATCCTGCTAATATAGTTACAATATTTGTAAGGTAGAAATGGTGATGGCTGGGGAGATAAGTTGCAGTTAACTTGTCATCCTTCCTGGACAAATGATGATAAAATAATTCTTTTGGCACGGTCTTTTCCAAACATTTGACATAAAACAACCAATGTAATAATAAAAAAGTGAAGATATGGAGTCACCAGGCTGCACAACAGAGCAATTAAAAATCATCTTTTGCAAGGATAATCATTAGGGAGGAAATATCAGTAAGTTGGACCATTATGTAAAGGCCACACAGTAACAATCACATTAAAACAGTAATCAACCTTTTTAAAAAACAGTAATTGAGGAACAAACATAGAAACGTTGATGGGAAAGTTAATATTTGTATTGCTGAGGTAATCTATGGGACGAAGAAAGAGATTTATATGGAGCAATATGAATTACTTGGTGAGAAGTTCATGCCTGATCAACTCAAGTTTTAATATCAAAAAGCCACAAAAGGGAACTGCAGTAAGAAAAGGTAGCAGACTGACTTTCAGAGGACACATTTATTTCACACATGAGTAGTAGCTTTTCTATTTAATTATGCAAAGCCAAATAAATTACTCAACTTGTGAAATGGAGACAATATTGCTTGCTGGTGAGGAATGTGGTGCAGTGCTTTTAAACCTCTGTGAACCAGAAATTAAAATATAATTCAGTCTGTGCTACTGTAATTACAAGGACTTAAGGATATATGAGAGGCATGACCCATCTCACTGCCGCACAGGTTAAAAATTATCCATTTGCAGAGTGTCACAACCCATGTTGGAATTTCAATGTATGATTCAGCAATAGAAATATATGTAGGGCAAGACAGGAGCTGAACTTTCCCAAGGTGTCCCTGCCCATGGCTGGAGTGTTGGAACAAGATGATCTTTAAGGCCCCTTCCAACTCAAACCACTCTGATTCTATACCACAGCAGCTTTTGCCTACAACTGCACTTGATTTATGTACATTTTGTTTTCTGTGCGTGGGGCACGTTAATGCTCTCACAACCCCACTCATGTGCAACACTCATGCTTGCACGAAGCTCACTAACACGCTGTTTGTTCTGAGACAAATGCAAAGAACCAAGCCATTAAAAGCAGCCCTGGAGATTAATTTCTGTGCAGAGAAACAACTCTGTGCAGGGTGTTGCAATTGTAACCACAGCCCTGAAGAGAATGACATGAAAAATCACAGGCTTGTGCATGCTCATGGGCTTCCCAGCACGAACATCCGCCTGTCCTGGGCCCTGCCCATGCACTGCCTGCTAAAGTCCTCTTGGTAATAATTTTGTAAAGAGGAAGTGACTTTTGACTTCAAGACAAACATTGACTGTTGGGCTGTGAATTAAAACAGTCTCGGTTTCTTGATTGGTACTTTGAGTTCTGCTCTGGGATTTGAAGCAGTCAGTTGTCTAAGAATGAATGTGAGAGCTCTCTTTCTCTGAAAACTTCCTCCCCCTAGCCTGCTACAAAGCAGCTTTTGGAGAAAAAAGCATTTCTGGAGCTGGCAAGTGCATCCCCAGTGGAGAAACATTAACTTCTCTCTCAGATTGATGAGAAACACCTCCAAATGTGACAAAACAGCTATGACTGCCATCTGGAAAGGTTCACTTCTGATTAACCCCTGTTGGGGCAGACCAGGGCAACATTTAACAGGCACTCCCTTGGCAAACCTGCTTAAACACTGCTTTGTGCCTGGAAGTTTTATGGGCAAACAAACACAAAATAACTTTTCCAGTGCTAATGTGGAGTAAGCTTCACTACATTTAAATTACTTATTTATAGTAAGTCGTGCTTGCTTTGTGTTCTCCAACTCAAAAGCACAATATACTGCCTGTTTTTATGACCACGCTCTGTAACCTTTGACCACCCAGTGAGCTGGAAAAACCCAATGCCACATCCCCTTAGGTGTGCAAAGAGTCTGGTGTTTAACGTGTGACAGAGCTTTACTTAGACATCAAAATTTTAGGTTCCTTAAAAACGCGTAAAGGAGACAAACACACCCTTGGCTCCTCCAGCACCCAATAACCCAGGCAGAGGCTGATGCAATCGGCTGCAACTTGCTCAGTTTTTTTAAAACTAAGCCAGGAGGTGAATTCATCTCATTTGTTTTTATAAAGAGAGGCCAAACTGAAAGTTCTGGGTGGGACCCTTGGGTTGTGAAAGGAGATTTAGCAAATCTTAATTGAACATTAAAGTCCAGATTCCCAGTTCAGTTTTCTTCTGCTCTGTTTCTGTGCCCTGTGGATGCCCCCACAGACAATTCTCCTCTCCAGTCAGAGCATAGCAGAACACCTAAGAAAATGTGACGTTTTTCAAATGCTTGCAAAATTTTGAATGTAAGAGGCCCAAACCTTGTTTAGTTTTGCTGTCCAGGGAAGGAAGGGAAGAAAACACTGAGGGAAACAAGCTGATGATAACCAAGATTTTCCCTTGGCAGAGGTCGGTGTGTGGTTACTAAAATTAAGAGCAGTACAGTACAGTACAGTAACTGCACACAGAGCAAGGCCTCAAGAGAGATTGAAGAAAACCCTGGAGTGGCTCTCTGTGCTGTGGCACTGCTGGGCATCCCTGGGCTCACCTAAAGGACTTTTGGGATCCCGAGAAAAAAGCAGGAATACAGGGGCTGAGATGAAGTGTGGAGGTTGGAAGGTGGTGCCACCCTGGAGATGTTTGTGCTCTAAGCCCCAGTGGTGAGGAGGCATGAAGCCAGAGAGGGCAGGGAGAGCTCAGAACAGCCTCGATGTAATGCACAGACTGCTGTTGAATACCTCCTCCAAGGCTTGCTCCAGTGCCTGGGGATGGATCCTGTCCTCAGCTGGCTGCTAGGGTGATCTGGAGAGCCAGAGTGGTAGGAAAGAATCAGGAACAGTGACCACTGACCACCAGACCTTCCCAGTGTTATAAACTGAAGGTGCTGCAGCATGCATGGGAAAGCATGACAAATTTGCACTCAAAGGGAAATAAAATCTGAAACTAAAGACCTTTTCTTCAAGCAACGCTGATTAAAGTAGTGTTAGAGTGTACGTCTTCCTTCCCTGAGTGGCTTTGAACTCCAGCAGTAAAGTCTTGAGAGAGTCTGTAAAAGAATCACTATTTCTGCCTGGAAGTATATGCCATTTGTTAAAACCACTGATGACCTTAACCCTCAAATTAGATCTGTTTTTCAGTCTGAGAAGAGTGCCTCCTACATAAGATTAGCGTTCTCAAATTTCCCAGCTGCTAAAAACACCAGTTTTAGAGCATTAATGAGACCATGTCTAATAATTTATCCTAACATGTTAAGTCAGGAGCTGGCATCATATAAATTAGCAAACTCAATTACCAAGTCCTATGCAGATATCACCAGAGATGCCAAGAAATCTGGAGGAAGAAAGATAACTGCTAATGTTTATTTAAATAGAAAATGACAAAATTACTAGAAGAAAAAAGGGCTTTGCAGGCTTCAAAATATGTCTCACACAAAAATGCAGAGCAAAGGAGAGCAGAGAAAATGACAAGCTCAGACGAAAAGTCCTTAATTCTGTCAATGTAATGGCCTTGCTTTGCAAGATGGGCTGGCAGAGGCGCTCCAGAACTCAGGCTGCTAATAAATTATGATGTACCTTTTCTTTTTATCATTAGTCACTTCTGCTTTTCCCCCATTTGTGTGGACAAAGAGGTGGAGCATCTGGAAATGATGAACACATCTGAAGAAAGGAAGACACATTAATCAGACTTACCAACAACACAAGGACATTCATGAGCCGATCGATGCTTGTTCGCTTAAAAGTTGTTTTTCCACTGTTCTGCATGAGTTTTGTGTCTGGCCCTGGAGATGAAGCACACTTGTTAATTTTAGTAATAAAGCTTAGCTGTTCTAAAGCTGATTCCCTCTGAGGCCCCACTGTGCTTTTCAGCATAAATAACCATTGCAGCTCTCATGAAGTCAGGTAGACACAGTTCAGAGTGCCAGTGGGAAACTTGGGCAGAAACAGGTTAAGTTGTTTGTCTGAGATTATATGGAGAGAGTCAAATAAAACCATTAATTCTGGACTTTTACTCAACTCTTTTCTTTCATGATTCAAACCCTCCCTTTCAGGTTTAATCACTTTTCACAGAACACCTAATATTGCTATGTTATTGGTGACATATTATTTATAATCTCACATGTCTAGAGCAGTATAGAAACAATAGGATTATGCTCATGAAAAGCATAGATCTAATCAATAATATTATTGATGACTCTGATATTCCAACGTGGATTAAAATCACATAGAAATGATATGGAGTGTTTAATTCAATACACTTGAGAGAATTCTTAACCAAATTTAATTGTTACATTCTTTCTTAGTCATCAATCAAAACTCCCCTCCTGTACTTTGCTGCATGGATTTCTGAAACAAGAAAACTTTTCCTTCTCGTACCTGGTAGAAACATAAATACATGATTCCTTTGTGCATGTTGGGTGTGATGTATTCCCACACAAGTGCTGCTGGGCTCTGCAATCCACAAGTCTTTTTACCTACCAGCATAAATAACGAGTCCAAAGCACCACTCTGTGTTCCTGATAGTACAGCCCCTCAGCAACATCTTCTCGTTGTCCAGGGCGTACTTCTCTCCTCGAAGAGTAAGAGTTCCTGTGAATTTATCCAGCTTGTTATTTGGTGCCTCACATCTGACTTCTCCTGTGAAAAGAAGGTAAAAGCAAAAATGGAAATCTTGGTCCAGAAAGGTGTCATCAATACTGCATTCCCAGCTGTTCCTCAGAGAGACAATATTTCACACTCCAGTCACAGTCAGCTCCTAACCCTGTCATTCCTATTCTATATCTTATATTTAGTGATGTTCTGGGATGTTACTCCTTCCCCATATTCATCTCATAATTCAAGGGACCACAGTGAACTTGGATTTATCCAATTCTTTCAACATGGCAATTTTTTACTAGTAGAGTACAAAACAAAGTTTTCACAACTTTCATGTGGGTGAGAAGAAATGTTGAACCAGCAACATACTTTTAATCCATTCACAGCAAGTTCACAGTAGTAGGATGTCACTGGATAACTTTAGCTAAAAGCGCTTACATCACCTTTTTTCCTGTTTCATTTTCCCTCAAACTGCAGGAGCCCAAGCGAATAAAATCATAGCTTAAAGGCTGCAAAAGAGTAATTAACTGACGTGTCTTTGTTCACTGGTTTTTAATTTCATCTGTTTTATAACTCAAGTCCCAGGAGCACATAAAAAGATACCACTACCTTCTTTGGCCACAGAGCTGACACTGTAAGTGATTGGAGTGTCTATTTCCATGCTTTATATTTATTTCTTGTAATAAAATGTGTTCAGATACCTCAGTATAAAAATGACTAGTTAAATAAACAGCTGTACTTGACATTTAAAGATTCAAAGCAGAGCCCTGTGGATGTATTGAGAACTGGAAAATACAAATATGCCTTACTAAAAGGCAGTCTAAGAGTTCAGTCTATTTGCTTAATCAGCAGGAACATTAAAGTTATTTTGATCACAGACTGTAAATACCTACAAAAATACTATCATTTGCAGAGAGTACAGTTCTTCTAGCTGCTCTCAGATTTACACACCAGGCTCAAGAGACTGGAAACAAAATCCAAAGAAGTCCAGAAGAAAAGTACAGCTTTAAGTGTCATGATTGTCTTCACCACTACACATTTTAAAATCAAAAATGATGCAAATGATCAAAAAAGGAGCTCTAATCTAGGGCAGACAAATCATCGCACATGACAGATCAAACCATTAGGAAATTTAGTGGCTCATGTGACTTCAGAATTCATACTAACAACAGTGTTGATCTACTTTATCATCTGGTTAGTCCAACAACAAGCAGACCTGTGCCCCATCATTTCTGAAAGCCTCCAGTAACCAGGCCCGTCTCACTGCCACCCTTGCAACACCTCGGAAAGCACAAAGCAAATAGAGGCTTTGCACTGGAACCTCAAACAGCACAATGCTTGGCAAAGCAAACCCAGGGCATGGTCTCCCACCAGGAACACTGTGCCTGCCGTGGGACAGTGCCCCTGTGAGCACCTCACGTGTCCACATCTGCTTTCCCATAAGCGCGTGGGTCTGCGCTACTGACGTGCTGATTTTGAGATCAGAAAGGATTCGTCCAGATGAGAGTGACCACAAAAGAGTGAGAAGCTCCGAAGATCCCCCCAGGACAGCTGCACTGAGCCCAGTAACTCTGCAGCTGAAGGCACCACAGCCAGGCTCTATGGCTCCTGTCTCCCTCTCCCACTAACAGCAATAAGATACATGGAATACATTT
Organism: Cnemophilus loriae; assembly: GCA_013397755.1. NCBI lineage: Eukaryota > Metazoa > Chordata > Aves > Passeriformes > Corvidae > Cnemophilus > Cnemophilus loriae. The sequence goes on along the minus strand of VZTF01007886.1, from coordinate 68,959 downwards.
CAGCTGGAAGAGTTAAATACTGCCAAGTCGACGTGTGGTAAGTAGAGGGTAACTGAAAAGTATTGTTGCCTTTCTGGTCTCCCAGTTCCCCAAATCAAACAAAGAAATTCAGTGTTTTGTAAGCATCTTCCTTATCTGAACCATCAAACAAACATCATAACTCACATTAAGCATTCCACTGAGTGCCTGTATTAGCTGCGCGACCCTGCCCTCTCTTCCTGTCTTAAAAACTAATTAGATAAAGAGTTACATAAATATTTAAATATTTCTACAGAGGTTTGCTAAGGGAAACGCAAGGCTGGGTCTGATTCCAGGCACTCTTCTCAGTACACTGTCAAATATAAATCATCCTGGGAAACATTTTATTCATTTTAAGTATTGTGAAGAGGCAACTTTTATTTACAACATAAGGAAAATAGAGATTTGCAGAATAAATAAATATCCGATAAGAAAAATTCTCAATTTTCCAAATTATTTTTAAACATTTTTTTAAATTAAGCACTTCCAAGAACACAGTGCCCTTAGATAAACATCACACTAAACATGCTTGAAAAATTATCTAAGATTAAGATTTTGCTTAAAAATTAGTAGACACTTCAGCCTGCTCAGGAAAATAATTAAGGCATGCCACTCCAATTACAAACATTAAGCATCTAACAGCACCTGTAAAAACAGATTTCTCAAGACCTAAAACACTCAGAACCTCAGCCATCACTTCAGAGAAATACTGATGTACTGAGCTGACACTTGGCAAAAACCACACATATTATTGCATAAAACCTCAACAAAGAAGGCAAAAAAAGAAACTCTACCAGAGAGAGCCTCAGCTATGGTCTTTGCCACATCCCCACCACTTTTCCTGGAATCATCTACTTATTTCAAAAGCACTTTTTTCCTAAAATTATTTTCCCTCTTTATCTAAAAATATTTCCTGAGAGCCTGCAATCCTTGAGGCATTCCAAGGACACCAGCACTCATTCCACCCCTCTCCGTAATGACTCCTCCTGTAATCCTGACCTCTTATTTAAGCCAGCAGGGCACTGCAGAACGTGACTAACACCACTTGGTCCATATTCCCTCATTTTCTCTCCACAGACAGACGATGTGTGAGCATGGAGAATTCTGGTTTTGACAGATCTAGCTCCTTTCTCTGTATGTGCTTCTAAGTATTCTCTCGTATCCAGTGACAGGACACATGGGAATGGTTGAAGTTGCACCAGGAGAGGTTCAGACTGGACCTCTTAGGAAACATTTCTTTACTGAGAGGGTGACTGCTCACTGGAACAGGCTTCCTAGAGAGGTGACAGATGCCCTCAGCCTGTCAGGTTTAACAGGCATTTGGACAGTGCCTTTAAAAACACACTTTAATTTTTGGTCAGCCCTGAAGTGATCAGGCAGTTGGACTAGATGATAATTGTAGATCCCTTCCAATTAAAACTATTCTATTCTATTCTATTCTATTCTATTCTATTCTATTCTATTCTATTCTATTCTAGTCTATTCTATTCCATTCTATTCTATTCTATGCTATTCTATGCTATTCTATGCTATCCTACCCTACCCTACCCTACCCTGCTCTACCCTATCCTTGTATTTGATACAGCAAACACGGCTGAGAAAGGACACATTTCCTGTTAAGCACATCTATACTGCTTGCCTTTAGATATTTTAAAATTCAGTCTTTACTGTGGCATTGAGAGAGGAAAGGAATGGTTCCAGAGTGAGGGTTCAGGCTGGGAAGCAGTCACCTGTCCTGTGGGCACAGTTCGTCCTCAGGTCTGTGTGGTGGCTGGGAAGTGCCACTGATCAGAAGATAAATGTTATTGGTGCATCAGCTTTGCTGTATCAATGTGAGAGTGCAGTGTGAAAATGTTTTGAGGCCAGAATTAGGCATAAGGTTTTGGGAAAACAGTTTCCATTGTGCAGTTACGTGAACTCTCGTGCTGGGTTTCAAGGTGGGTAGTCTCGACATGTACAGACAGACGCAAAAGAAAAGTGTCCATCCAGAACTGCCACCAATGCAGTGTCACCACCGCCAAGACCTGCAAGCAAAGAGGGACCTTTTCCTTTACATGTGGTGTTGATACCTGTTGTACAGACTGCAGAGTGCCCATTCTGTTTTGCTGCCACTGTTTCCAGAGAAGTCCTAGCAGGGGGCAGCGGACAGCTTGGAAGGAAGAGTCCCAACCACTCTCTGTAATTTGGGCAAATTATCTGGAAAGTGAATTTTCCATTTATACTCACCGTTGAACTCCGTCAGCTTCTGAAGATCTTCTCCAAGCTCCGCAGTGACTGTCAGTGCCTGCTTCACCTTCAGGTTTGTTTCACTGTGACAAAGAATATAAGACAAAAATGTGAACTGAAAGTCATATGTGAACTAAAAGCTCTCCCTGAAAGTCAGTTCTGCTCTTGAGGACAGTCTTCTTCCTTAGACATCTGATGGACTGTGATACCATATACCTGTTTCACCTGGCCAGAGGGAGTAGATTGTCTCTTTCAGTTGCAATGACAGGCATTCAGAGGAATTCTGAGCATGGTACCAAAGGTGAAGTGGCTCTGTCCTCTTAATGTCACCACAGAGCACCACGCTGTCTATACTGTCACTCACGACACATTTAAACCCAAGGTATCTAAGCATATAGGAGAGCTCTGAATATTTTTTCCCATGGTATTCTGATCTGGAAGATTAGTTCGGTCCTGGGACTAGCTAGCTGGGGAGTTGGAAATGCAATGTCAAAAGAATACTGCATTTGTTCAGGGCCTCTTAGAAGTAGCACTTGTGTGTATGAAAACGACAAACCCATTTTCAGCAGAAATCAGATGGGGAAAGTCCAGAGAGTCTGCAGGGTCTTGGGAGAGACACAATTTCTTGAAATCACTAGTCTTGCTTAGTCCCTCAGACTGTTGCTAGTTCTGGGCAGTGAAGAAAAGGTAATGCAAACTGGGTCATAAAGATGAGGTCAGCTCCAGTTTATTCCAACTAATACAAGTTGCAGCCCTCTGACTTGTGGCCAGTTGTGTCCTGGAGTGGGCAGCATTTGGAAGCCTTTGCTGTGTGCTTACGTTGATATTATTCTATACCAGTCCAAAGGAGATTACCAGAGTTATTCATTATGATTATCTCACCCAGATAATCTGTCTCAAAGAAAATACTAAAGGAGATAAAAGAAACAGCTTGTGCTGGGGATATTGCTTGTGTGACACTGCAGGAACATGTCTCTAACTAACTCTCAGTTTTGGAAGAACTGAAAAAGTCACTGAAAAGTAAAGTCCGCTCCTCACATGACATTTGCACTCAAGAAGCAAAAATACCCACCAGAAGATGTTATTTTCAAGATACCTACCCAAAGTTTATTCTACATGTTACGGAACTCTTGCTACCAAAGCTGTTGCAGGTGTGCCTGCAGCACCCAGGGTCACCAGTGACGTGGCTTTGCAGTGGTGGCCGTGATTGCACGCCAGGGCCAGGCTCACTTACCCATCCAGCTCAGCTGTCTCGATGTACGTCAGGCTGTGTGGCTCGCTGCTCGACAGCAACAGCAGATCAGCCTGAGCACAGACAGACAGACAGACAGACTTGGCATGAATTCACACGGTCAGCAGGCACTGCAGAGCAGTGCTGCCTGTGGTTACTTCCACATCATCACTGTGACTGATTTTCTTGTGAGTGGTAAGAGTGGCAGAGATTAACTGTGATCAGTATAGAGAGAAAGGGTACTCACTGTCACGAAGTTGTTGTTTTCGAGTTTTATTATATCCCCCACTTGGACATTCATCCATTTTTGCTCCTTTAACCTGCAAGGAAACTTCTAGTAAGTAAGCACATACAGCAAACACCGCTTGGGAAAGTGGGAAACTTGGCTCTGCTCCTGGAGCCAAACTGTAGGTGCCATCAGGACTTGGCCAGCTATGATGTGTCCTGATCCATACTAAGCTGGAGGACCACCACAGTACAAAGAAAAGGCAGTAAAAATCAGTAGAAGCGCTGGTTGGGCTGACCCATGCTGGGTTGAGACCAAGCCCCACAACAGCAGCGCAGTCCATGTGCACTATCCTTGTCCTTGTCTCTGCACTGACTACTCCCTTCCTTCCTTCTCTTAAAGGGCCACATTGTCTCAAAAAACCCTCTCTGCTTTGTGTAGGAGACTTCACCTGGGAAAACTGCAGTTTGTGTTAGTTTCCAAGTGGGTATTAAGGGCAAGAGTAACCAGCTGTCAGGAAGGTCAGTGCAGGTGCTTTGGCTGTGCACTTGCCTTTCTGAGCCACGTCTGCAGTGTTCTTCCAGCACTGAGCCAGATGTGCATGCAGGAAGCCAGCTAAACTGCAAGCACCAACACAGCCAAGTCATGATAGCTGTGTATGCAAATTCTAGAGGTGAGAAATATCAGTCTCAAAACAGGACTGGGACCTCAAGCTTGAACTCAGTTCAATCTGGCTTATCCAGTGTTGGTCAGAGCTGGGCAGGATCTGTGCTTTCCAGCTTTTGAAAAAGGCAAAATATTATAAAATTTCTGTGTCAAAATGTGTTTCCTAGACACAGTAACTAATACACAGTAAACTAAGAAACTGGTTTACTTAGCAGAGAGCACAAAAAACTATGTCCCTATTCTTCAGTTTCCACTTATATTTTTAACTGTTTGATCATCTGTTGGAGTTTACACAACATACTGCTATCTAGTGTGGAAAAAAGTCACAAAAGACTTCCCAGCTGTCTACAGCTGTGTCCTATGCATAGCTGGACTCCATGGAGCCGCAAGTAAACAGCACATCTGTCTGCCACGAAAGCCAAAGCCTCTGCTATTTTTTTCTGCAGGAAAGAACAGTGCTAGCAGTACAATGTCCAAAGCACGCAGCTGAAATGTTTTGGGTACCTCTAAGCCAGAAGTGCTACACACACTCAAAGTATAATGAAGTGTATGAGGGAGCTATTCCAGCTTCTTAATTTGAAATAACTTGTTGAAAATGCCTAGTTTTGCTTAATGCAAAATAAATGCTATGAGCATAAATGGACACAGAAGATAGCTTTGCTTGTTACTTCTGGGGTAAGGAGTAAAATAATACAAGACTCTGAAATTCTTACTTAAACATAAACACCCAGGAACAGAGAAAGGGTTTAGTTTTTGTCAGCACAAGGTCACAGCCATAATGTCTGCACAGATTCTGGTACTGTGTCTAGGGTTCATTAATCAGACACGTAGTCCAAAACTGCATGAGGAACTAGTGGTGTGAAACACAATTCAATTTTAAATTGTTTAGCGATCCTTGAGAATCACACACACACAAAAAAAATCAAAAATATTACTAATAAAAGGCTTTTCCCTGTGAGAATTACAGCAAAAAGGACTTACATGCCGTTGATCAGGACCTGGACTGGGCGATTGTTGACATGTTTGTCGCTTTTGTGTCGATTCTGAAAATTGGATCAGAAGGTTAAAAGGCATTTCCAGGAAACCAGACACACAGGAACCGTAGGCAGTTTGTTAACATTTTAGATTTCCACCCAGCTGGCTGAATGGGTCAGGCAGATTAGGGTCACAACTGAGTCAGTGTCCAGCACATGTTTACAGCAGTAGCACAGGGCATAACTAGACTGCAAAGGGCAACAGGCAACACCGGGCTTGCTCTTGGAGAGAAGGAGGGTAGAGCCCTACCTGTCATTTTGGCGCAGCCCTGACTCAGCTGGCATTGCTCCTACCCACATCACTTTGTAAACATCAGAGAAATTCATTCCTTTCCTCTCATATGGAAAGTGCCCACTGATGTTCTGGCAGTGCTCCACTGAACATTGAAATAATTTTAATAATGAGAGAGAATCAGATGCTAAACTCAACTCTAATATCACTCTGTGAAGCCAGTTGGGCTTTTGACCATTAGCTCTGATGGCAGCAGACTTTGGCCAAAGCTGGGCAAGTTTGAAAAATCACAGGTGGGCCGAGCACTTGCTTCCTGCCAAATTTTTTTTTCCACCTACATTGTGCTTGATGACAGAGGATGAGTTCTTCAAAGTGGAAGCCTAAAAAAAGATTTCTGTGCCTGCATCCAGACATTATCTATGAGTGACCACATTTTCAGACATGCTGAGAAGTTTCAGAGAAAGTCAATGGAGCTACTGGGCTGCTCGGCAATTTGGAAAGTCTAGCTCCTGTTTCAGTAACAAACTATAGATTTTGGAGACTTAATCTCAGACCCCATCTTGGCCAGAGACCAGCTCTCTGAGTGCCTGCCACCAGCTGTGTTTAAGCAGTTTACTTCAGTTACTGTGCTGAAGAATAACGGGCCAGCTCCAAAGTACAGGTCAGAAATACAGATCTTACGAAATCATCGATGGCATCCTTGACTCCTGATACAGCCAGCACCAGCACCAGGGGCACCACTGTTGTAAACCAGGCCAGCGAGGAAATCTGAGGAATCAACTGTAGGAAGAAAAGATCTGAGTTAAGACATTTCCTGCCAGTTCACAAAACCACTGCTTACTAATCAAGCTGCAGACAACATTTTTCTATGATACCTGAATATAGAATAAAGACAGAAATGTAGCTCTATCCCTGATATGGGACCCCCCAAAGGTGGGAGAGCCAGGGAACCCATGTTTTCCTTACAAAACAAACTATAATTTAAGTTAGAAAAATGGAGCTGTCAGAAAGTGTAGTGGGTTGCTCTTTCTTGTTGTTTGCAGAATTAGGATTGCAAAGTCCCCAGTGTATTTCTTTGGAAATACTGACATGGGCAAGCCTGCTGTGAGGGACTCAGAGCTATCTGAGCAAAACCAGCTGTGCAGAGCTGTCAAAAGCTTCTGTTCTTTGTTTCAGTAACTTTTCACATTTTGCTGAAGTAAATTTCGCATCAATGGACAATGCAAGCTGTCGCCAGGGCTGACCTTGCTCTCCCAGGAGCAACACAGCCATTTTTGTTTCCTACATCTTTAATACTGAGAGGACCAGAGTTGAAGGTGGTTCTGTTACACCATCAGTGATGCAGAGGGAGATGTCTTACCCCCACACAGTTATCCCCTTCCTCTAGAAGCACAGCACTAGGGATGGAAGCAATGTGAAACCAGCATTAGTGCATCTCTCAGTTTGGATTTGGGAAGTGTCAGCTCCATGCGTGTGGTGACATTTATGCACTGCCACAGGCCAGATCCTACAGGCACCACAGCCCTGCTCAGCTGCAGAGGCTGTAACTGCTGCCTTCTCACCGACCTTGGAAAAGGCATGTCCCACTGGTCTGTGACAAAGCAGAGTCCCCACAGCCTGCCCATCACATCCCCTCCTGATGCAGGAATAGTCCCACAGGGATGGAGTGAGGAAAAATAATTAAATGGAGGAATATGTAGACTAATTCCTGCCCTCTTTAGGCTACCTTGATGTAAAGAGAAAGCTGTGTGCTTATATATATAGTCAACCCTAGATGGCCCAGCAAAACACACAGTGGAATAATTTAAGGCAAATACTTTGAAATACTACACATTTGACAGATAAACAGCTAGAGTGCAGTACAACAACACAGGAACTGTGCTCTCAGCTTAGCTGAAAAGGCACCTTCACTGGTTTCTTGAAAAATATACATGCAGCACTGAAATTTCAAAATCATTCCCTGTAAATAAGCAAAAAAGATCATATGTGGTTTGCTGCAGGCTTAACCACATTTCACCTATGCTTTTTTGAGCTGAAATTGTAAAAAAAAAAAAGCATTTGAAATGAGTTATTTTGCAAATTTGTGTGCAGCAGAATGGTCAACTTCAAAACATAATGCTTGAAACATAATCAAAATTATACCCTTCTTTTGATAATGTGTATTCTGATATGACTCAACAGTGAAAAATGGCAGAGTACACAGCAAGGTGCAAAGGGGCATAAATCCTGATATCAATTTATCCTGTGCGTTCAGCTTTCCGGGTATCGTTAGCAGCAGTGATGAGCAAAGTGCAACTCAATGCCATTGCAATCCACAGGGTTCGACAGTGCTGCCAATGTCTGACACACTCCATAATGGAAACCTTCGTCACGCTGGAGAAGGGAGCAGCAATATCCAGCTTTATGCAAACTAGCCACAACCTTGAGCCTTCCTGATGTTAACTCCTTCCTTCCCAGGGAAACACCACAGGTTACAAATGTGTCCTTGTTGTTGCTTCCTTTGCCACTGCCTCTGGAATTTGCCTTAAAATCTATGGGTAAGAGACAACTTGGCTTCATACTATAGGACGAATAACTAATGCAAATCTGAGGACAGCTAGGAGCACTCAGATGTAGACACAAAGGGATAGCAGGGCAGGGCATGAAAAAGTTGCACAATTTGTTGAGAACTAATTAACTTTTTTTCTTCATTTAGTTCAAACCCTTATATCCAAAGGTAAGAGAGAAAATTGCTTTTTTCTGCCCTACTTTCTATGTACTGTAAGGTTTTACTAAGATGCTAATTCACAACAGGAATATAGCTTGCACTTCATTACACCTATCAAACATAGACTGGCTTTGATAACAGAGAACACAGTCTGCTGGAAACAGCACAGTGATTTCATACCTGCAAAATCAGCAAGAAAAGAAAGTAAGCATTGGCTATTCGCTGAAACTGTTCAAACAGGTTGAGAGGCAGGAAAGTGAAGAAATTGTATTTCGATGTTTTAATTGAATTGTTCTGTAGGGGAAAAAATGAAAATAAGTAGGATTAGTAAAACAGGAAACAAAATTACAGCACAACACATCTCAACTGTGTCTTACTTGCTTATATTTAGCAATAGCATTGTTTCCAACAGCAGCTCAAAAAGCGCTTCCTTTTCCCCCACACAATCATGCCAAGTCTGGATAAACAGAGAATTCCTCTTGGAATGGGTGAAAACATGATGCTCAGCTTATGCCAGTGCTGCTGCAGGTAGATAAACTTGCATGTAGTTGCTCACAACATCTTCCCTTTATTAACAGTTTTCTTACACAGTGCACAAAGAAAATTGAGAACTGTAACCAGAAGACAACAATTTTGCTGTTAGCATCTACAAAGCAGGGTTGGAAAACACATGCCAGGTCAACCATCTGTAGCTCGTCCGATGCTTTGAAGTACCCATCAGCTGGACAACCCTACGGGAGCTATATGTCCTCCCAGGAGCACAGTATGACATTATTATTATCATTTTCAGCAGATTCAGCAAACTTTCAGCTCAGCAGCTCACCATGTCAGTAAGCGAGCTGCAGCTCTGTTCCTTATTTCCAGTTTCCTTTTCTAATTGCGGACAGCCCCTCCAGCCACAAGAAGTGGCTGCTCCCCTATCTGTCTTTTGCAAACCACGGAAAGACCTAAGCTTGATATTGCAGAACTCGGTGTTCTCTTCCCCAAAGATCAGAGCAGTCTGGTCCAATACTTGCCACCAGCCAGACAGGCTCAATCCATCATGCTGACTCACCAGCTGGGGCTGGCCTTTTAGTTTTCAGGTGTGCTAGACCATCTTTTCATATGATGTTTAACAGGCCCTGGTCCAGGTTTAGTCCTGGAAGGGTGAATGCCACCTGTTGTGAGAACATCTTAAATTTTTCCCCATAGAAGCTCTCCAGACAACACCCATTAACCCCATTCCAAGGAACCTAAGGTGTGACAGCACATGAAGCACACCTGAATTCCATAATAAATATGCTGGTTCAACAGCAGAGAAAATGGTGATTGCAGTATTTGTAATAGCCTTTTAGATATTGCTAAGCTGGTGGGAGGACAGGAGCTACTAAGTATGAATCACAGCCCACTTCTTATCCATGCATTCATCCAGGATCTCAACATCTACACTGACATGCATCAGCATGTTTCCAGCACTAAACCAATTATTTCAGGTTACCATTGAAAGGTATGTGTGGGGGAAGCTATTCCATTTTAGGCAGTTACTGGATTTCTCTATGTTCAGACACACAGTACAGCATATGTTCTTCAGCATTAAATTCATGTTTTATCCCTTGGACAAGCCAAATGAGTAAATCTCTAAAAGGGCAGAAATGAAAACAGCCTTCATAGAAGAGCTAGCCAAATCTTCCTGTTAATTGCACTCCAGCAAGAAAAGATATTTATCAGTGATCATCATATAAACAATACTGCCTGTCTCCTGGTATCGTGTAGCTACCTGCTAGTGTGGTTAACTCTGTCTATGCCATGACACATAGTTAAATTTGGTTTCTTTCAAAGTCCTTAACCGTGGGGTATGTGTTGCGGACAGGGTCCGTGGGCACTGCTGAAACAGAAGCAATGGAATAGCAGCATTCTCTGCAAACCCAGCATACTGGGAATTAAATCGTTTGACAAGACTGTGTCCACCAGGAACAGAGTCTAGCAGATTTTTTAATAAAAGCTGGATCTAAATATATAAATCTGCCCACTATTCTGAGAAAAAGTATCATGACCACTTACTTAAAGAAAAAAGAGAAGATTGTTGCTGCAGGAAAAAGTAAATGCAGGGGACTTGACCTTTGTGCGTCAACAGATTTCAGAGGGTCACATATAACATGGGAAAAACTACTCAGTAAACATTCAGATAAAGTTTATAGATCTTTGCCTGCAAAAATCTCAGAGGGGAATAAGAAAAGAATGGGAGTGGTTTATTTCAATTCCTGCCTTCTATTTCTGTCCATTAATTACGTCAGGAAAATCATTGAATGAACCACAGCCATTCATTTTATTTCCTATTGCTATTAGGCATGGTAAAAACCCCAGACATAACAGCTTCCAAATGCTTAACTGCAGGAATCTGTACATCCAGTGTTTTCTCCACAGTTGTTCAGGATCATGATATTGTTGGGCACATACCATCTTTTGGGACACTAGGGCACTTTAGACCTGAGGATAAGGACAGGGAGTATTATCATGGATCTTCTCATTATTCTAGAATCTATAACTAAAATTAATCACCAGGAAAAAAAAGGAACTTGTAATTACTATAAATATTTCTAATTCAACACATAACTTGTTCATGGACCTCAGGGGCTAAAGGAGTATCAACAGCAAATTATAATGACAAACTAGGGAAAACTTCAGCCTTTCCAAATCAAAGTTCTGCATTCCAACATCACAGATACAGCTGAAGCACTATGCAAGGTATCATATAATCATAGAAACATAGAATGGTTTGGGCTGGAAGGGGCCTTGAAGATTAGTTCATTCCAACTCCCATGCCATGGGCAGGGACACCTCCCACCAGACCAGGTTGCTCAAGGCCCCATCCAGCCTGGCCCTGGGCACTTCCAGGGATGAGGCATCCACAGCTTCTCTGGGCAACCTGTGCCAGGGCCTTACCACCCTTACAGTAAAGAATTTCTTCCCAATATCTTATCTAAACCCACCCGCAGTCTGAAGCCATTCCTTTGCCCTGTCACTACAGGCCCTTGTAAAAAGTACCTCTCCAGCATTCTTATTGGCTCCCTTCAGGTACTGGAAGGCCACAGTTAGGTCACCCTGAAGTGTTATCTTCTCCAGGCTGAACAAACCCAGTTCTCTCAGGTATCATTTATGTTCTCGGGCAATACTAGAGGGCTGTGTGCTTTGACAGCTCAGGCTCTTGGCCAGCTACAGAGAAATCTCAGTTGGCCTCTGCTCTTGATCTTGTCCTATTCTGTGATGCTTAACATCATCAAAGCCTGTCACTCTTTAGAGCTGGACCAGAACCTGACTCTGGTGTTGGAGGCGTGCTACAGGAGCCTGCATCACTGCAGTGTGTTAAATAGGCCACATGCAGCCATCATTTCACAAGCAATGCCTCTAACACCTCATCTGCCTCACTGTCCCCATGCTCTGCTTTCAGTGAGGGAGACTCCCATAGAGAAAAAGCCATGGAGAGGAATAACCTTTGTAACAGCAATTAGGTATTGAGAGGCCTTACTGAAGCTTCTGGTTTTCCTATAGATTCATAAAAAACAACAGCTAAGAAGAGCAGTTCTATGGGCTAAGCACAAAGATGGGGATGGGGAGCTTTACATTTACTCCTTGATCTGCCCTAGACTTGTGGTTGCCCGAGGGCAGTCCCTGCATGCACCTGTGTCCTAAATGAGCAGGTCTGAGCATGGTTACCCACAATCAGCCTGAAGCTCTCCAGATGCGAAGCTTGACACCAGAGCAGTGTTGTCTGTGGGTGAGGGATTATTCTCATCTGCTCTTTTCAGGGGCTAGATTCACACCTCCTGGAGGTGTGACTCCACCAAAATGCTGTCCCTAAGAATAGTGCTCATCTCTCCACAGTTACACAAGTCCAGATCTGGTGGATGAGCTGTTACTTTGGGGGTGTTTTCAGAAGCCCGCCTGTGACGTCCGACAGCAAGCAAAACTCAGCAGATGGCTCCTACCTTAGTTCGCTGAGCAAACAAATCATCTCCTTACCATAAAAGTCACTGGAAACAAGAGACACTCATGCTTTTGTGGCTAGATTACAAGGGCTAAAGGGAATGGCAAGGTAGTGACCCTCTGAATTTATACCCCTGGCTCAGTGATGTAATAGTTTCCAGCAGCAGGACAACCTAGCCCTGAGTAAATTCCAGCAAGACTTTGGTGACCCCACAGGGATGTGTTATGCCACAACACTTGGCAGTTTCCCTGGTGCCTGTGTCGCACAAGGTACAGACCAATGGAACAGCTGAGAAACAGAAATGTCTTTCCCAGGTGTTTTGATAAAGCCTTGCCAAGGAGGTGGCAGAAGTGCAATACCATGGCACTCTGTTTAACTGCAGCAGTGCCACTGGGAAGAAGACAGAAGCCATAAGCAGTAATGTGACCGCAGGGCTGTGAATGTGCTCGTGAAGATTTTTAATAAACACGTGTAACAGTGTGTATGGTGCACCGAGGCTTTGTTTCCACAGGGAGTACGGAACAGTCAGACCAGATCAGTTTTAAGCCTCTCAAGTTCACTGACTTATTCCTGATGGTGGGCAGCAGCCCCAGCTCAGCAGAAGACTGATAAAGGCCAAAAGGATGTGATGGTGTTAATCTGGTCCTTGTAAAGGTCCCTGTAAAAAAGTAAACTCCCAGGAGTAAAAGACTGGCCAAACACCAGAAATAAAAATGTCAATTTCCAAAGCACAGTTCTCTTTTCTTCCCTCCCTTCCCTCCCCCCCCCATTTTTCTTTCCTTCAAACAGAAAAAGGACTGGAATGTCTTACATATGTAACCCCTCAACCATCTCTTGATAGCATTAATTAAGTGAGCTCCAGGATCTCATCACACGTTAGGTATGCCAGGAAAATCTGCGGGAAAGTGCACTGGTTGTGTGACACCGTGTTGTTCCTTCAGTCTGGTGTCACCCCATTACTGAGCAGTTAATCATCAGTGTGGTGAGCGTCCTTGTCATGGTGGTGCAAAGGAGGACACAGGGGTGGCATGGTTTGACAGCCTCATGTCATTGCTCACACGTAGACCAAGCACAGCACCTAAAGGTCCTGTCTCTTAGTCATCTCCTTCGACAACACTGTGCTCGGCTCTCTTCTGGCTTGGCTCAGTACCTGAAGCTGCTGCCTGGCAGGAAGGAGGAAAGAAGGGGAGGGCAGAGCACTGCTGAGTGGTGCAAAGGAGGCAAACTCCAAACCACTTCATTGTTTTCATTATGGTCTCACACAGCAAGACTCCCAGTCAATGCGGTAGGAGTTTTCTCGCCATGATACTTAATCTCATGAAGAGTGGAGAACTTGATCCAAAGGAGTCTGTGGACTTCAGCGAAGATCACATCTGGCACAGCTCAATCTTTATGTGCTTCTTAGGGGCCTAATATGCCTTGAGAGCCTTGACCTCACCTGGTGTCTCCATCCACAACCCCTGTTCAGAGCTCAGGAGTTCACTTAAGCTCAGCCATGAGCCTTCTACCCTCACGTGAGCTACATTGTAGGAGTCCCCATCTCCAGACTGTCATCTGTCCTAGTTCCCCAGATATATCTATCCAGCTCTACTTCCTTGATGGACCTATGACCTCCGGTGTAGACTTGTCTTCAGCCCTGTCTCTTGCCACTCCTGCCTGGGCTCCCTAAGAGGGCCCTGGACCTGGTTCATCACCTCACCTTGTCTAGGATGGTCAGGATGGACCCCATCACCAGCATCCTGCCCTGTCCCTGCCAGCCAGATGCTGCAGGACTGCACCCTGCTCAGTGAGAGCTCTGCCCGAGATGGGATCACCTCCACTTCCAGTTTGCCCCCTCTCGTAGAACAGCCCTGCTCTGGCTGCTCCCTGACAGAGCCTCAACTGCTCTTTGGATGAATCCAACTTACACCTTCCTAAAAGCAGAGGAAGCAGTTGGTTGCTGCTGTAGCTATTCCTTCAGGGACTACTGAGACCACTTTTCAGTTCATCAGACCACACTCCCTTCAGCCTTGAGTGTGAGGGACCCTGGGAAACATTTGCAGGTCGAGGCAGGAAGAGAGGGCAGCTGGTACCACAACCCTGACCACGCTGATAAGGTCCTTGAGGATCACCCACCAGGCATCCTTCTGAGATCAAAGCATGCAAGCAAAGAAGGTAGAGCAGAATGTGAGCCACTACCAGAGCTCCCTGCTCTCTGATAAAATTTCAAAGAGATAAGAATCCAGCTGCTGATCCAGCCCAGCGCAATGTGTACTGGCCATAGGAAGTTATACACATCCCTCCTATTTCACTAGAGACTTCATCAGGTGACCCGAGTCCAAGCAGCCCCCTTGCTGCTGGTCCTGATGAAAGAATGCTGGTTTGACCCTGGGTCCTGATCCGAGATGAAATTTGTCATTGACTCACAGGCCTTGCATTTCCTCTCTTATTGTCTGAAAGCCAATTTCAAAGTTGTTTTCGCAGCCCTTCATGACGTCCCAGTGCAGCTGTGCTAAATTCCAATGTGAAAGAGAAGAAATAAAAAAGGAACTAAGATCAGAGCAAACATTAAAAGCCTTCAGAAGAGATTTTCCTCTCCAGAGTGTTGATGGAGAGCCCATCGTGGTGGACCCACAGAGGCTGTCCCCTCTGCAGCTGTGCTGGGGAAAGTGCAGACAGATTAAACCTTAAAGTGTTTAAATCTTTCTCTACCACATCTGCCACCCTGCTTTCCACTTTATTTCAGTCTTTACACAGACAAACCTCTTTCTGAATTCAGGAAGGATCTTTCTGTCTGCATTGTGAATAAACAGAGAGTTAGGACTTGACTTTTCATTTTTACCGACCTATATTGAGCCCTGTTCTGTGCTGCTCTAAGTGCCTTTTCATGCCACACATTCACATTTGGTTTCTGTGCCATGCCTAACTAATTTTGTGAGCTGGTGGGTAGTGTACATACCTTCACACTCAGCCCTTCTAGTTAACTGCACAGCACTTTGTTTTAAAGTTTGTTTAATTTGTCTAACCCTCCTGCTCAACCAATGAGGCCTCATGGCTGGAGAAGCGTGGCAGGCAGGGACACACTGCAGTTTATCATCTCCTGTACTTTCCGACAAGCTCAGGGAGGGAATTTGCCCTCTGAAGTCTCCTGCACGTTGCCGTGTGATGGAGGTGGGCATGCTCTTGCACGCACTGGCAGACATGGCTTTCCACGGTGCAGCACCAGGTTCCTGCAAAGCTGGTTTGAGCGTTATTCAGGAGTCTTGCTTCATACCAGGAAGGCCACCTTTCAGCAGCTGCCAGAGCTGATGTCAGACTCCACACACAAAAGAGTTTTCAAGTCTTTATCAGTTCATATCTTCTCCCTTCACAGATATCCTGCAGACTTTGCACCGGGAAGGGACGAAGTCCCACCAGGAATAGGGATATTCAGGGACAACACACCCACCTCTGGTTGTACTTTCCCACTTCCTTGTTCTCACTGTGATAAAGGAGGACAAAGCATGTCTGTACCTTTGATCTATGCCTACATAACAGAAACTCTCAGTTTAGTGAAAGGCTCAAACCTTCACACCAGCTGGGACATAAAGCTTGGCTGCAGCAGTAAGTCAGTATATAACACCTCAGTTTGCATTTCCCTTTCTTTTTCCTTACTGGCCCTTCTCTGCAACTGCCTCACCCTAAGGAAACCTTTACCGCCTCATCTAGCTTTGTTACAAGAACCTGTTCTATAGGTTTTATGGCTAATGTGGCCTTAGGTTACCAAGAATTCTGAACCTCACTCCTCTGAGTTTCACTGTCTAAAATATTTCCAAAGGTTTGTTATATCGGTGGGTTTCCTTTGGATCTTAGTGGTCCTTTCCCCCTGAAACACATCCTCGTGCTTAGAAGTGCAACCCCACCATGGTCAGACAAATCTGAATGTGAGGAAGGTGCCCAAATTTAACCCTTGCCTGGAAAAGCTAACTTTCAGGGTATCATGGATATGGTATGGGAGGATGCCAGGAGACTATCTCCTTTTTTGTCATTTCCACATTCATCAGCAGTCTACAGCATGGGATCTGAAGTAATTTATGAGCAAGGTCAGTTCTTTTCATACACCGTAGTAATGTGGAGTTAATAAATTGAACTTTTGCGAGGACTTATTGGAAATAAGCAGCCCAGGACATGATGTGCAGCCCTGTACAGTTAGGGCAGTTCTTGCATCACCATCTAAACTCAGTTAGTACCTCACCATCCACTCACCACTTCAAAGCTTGGCTATTTTTCGGCAGTTTTGTGGATTTTCTAAGCCTCAGTCTACACTGGACTCCAGAAATCATGAGCCATAGCTGACTAAAATGAGGGGCATGATTACTGAAACTCACTGCCAAGTTTTAACACATTATACTGAGCTGGCTTTTTGGCTGCCTTCACTTTATCACCTAATCACAGACTTAGGGAAATTCTGAAGCGTTCTCAAAGTCGTCTACTTAATTCTGGCTATTTGCAAATCCTTGGGCAAAATCAAGCAATCAGCTGGGAAGCAGTGTCATGCAAAGTCAGTTTTCTGAATGGCTTTTCACAGAAATAGGCATGGAACCCGAAGAGTTGCTCGTACCCTCTACCCTGACATAATTGCCCATCTCCCTCCTACTTTCTTGTCCCACTACTGCACATAGTAATCATTCAGTGGATGGTGACAAAACCATACCTAGTGGCAATACCCACCCCAGCACGCTACTGACAGGTTGTGTGCAAATCAAGCACACTTCCCCAGTCTCAAATCACCAGTCTTGATAAGACACTCATGCTCCATAGTACTTCACCTATGTGAACTTCCATGCATTTCATATTCGGGACACATGCAGCAGCTCTGGACCTTGGGACTCTCTAAACCATGTTGTGTAGTTCGTGGATGAAAAGTGACCACTGAAAACCATGATACTGCCATTAGTCAAACCTGTTGGCAAGTCAGACTGTCCCCGTCACAAGAAATTAGTGTGTTCTAAAATGCTGAGTTTTTTCAGCTCTTGCCAAGAAAATACTTGTGATGATCCTAAACCAAACCATGATTCAAAGGAGCTCCCGAGTAACTGAGTGATTAATTTCACCACTGAAATTCGGATATTCAGAAGACAAAAATTAACAAAATTCACTTCAGTATTAATTGGCAGCTACAAACACTTTGAAAGAATGCAGCTTCAGGATGGCGTCACAGTGGGGATGACCCTGCAGGCAGGATGGACAGATCTAGTGGCTGAGCTAGACCTCCTCTACACACAGCATCAGAAAATGGTCCACAAGCTTTGGAAATCAAGTTGCCCAAGGGTGTCCCTGGCGACTTGGCCTGGCAAACGTGGGACACAGCCAGCCTGTGTCAAGGAGCACTTTGGAATCACAGATTCACAGCACGATGTGAACCTAAGTAGGCTGTTAAGAATCTGGCAGAAAAGCTGGCAGAAAGCCACAAGGGCCAGATTCAAAACCTTCCTGACAGAGATGATTTCACTGCAAAAGCTGAGGAACTGACACATTTCCTTTCATGTTTTACTTTAAATGGAGACAAAAACTCTGCCCAGGTTCTGTTATCGAAAGGCCTTGGAGCCTGATCCTGCAAACGCTTTGACTCACAAATAATTTTCTGGAAGTGCGCAAAGTCACCGTGTCATGCTTTCCCAGAATCTGATCTCCTTCCACTGCCCATTTTTAAGGCTGACTCAGCAGCAATCCACCTGTGATGGTTCATCTGGCATGTGTTTGCCTGGTTTGCAGAGCCATAGCTGGCATGCAGTTCTGTTCACCCCTTTGAAACAACACTTGAGACGTGAAGCAGATGCAGCTACATCTGTGACTACATCTGCGTGAAACAACATACGCTGGTTACTTACAGCATATTCAAACTGCAGATTAAAATCCCGGTTGTTTGCTTGAAGTTGTCTCTCTTCCTCTGCAAAGAAGAGGAAACACATCAGTCGTGCTTGAGGGTAAGCAGAGTCAATACAGATGTGAATGAAGCCTCAGAAAGTGCAAGCAGAGCTGCTAAAAGGGAGTTACACAGTGAATCAGAGCCCTGTGCCAATAGCCCCATGGCAGGGACCTGGAGTGGCTGGTGACACTGATGGAGCAGCACTGTGGACTGGTACCATGGCACTCTTAATGCTCGTAACAAGTCTCCTCTACCCACAGCTCACTGCAATGCCAGTGCTGGGCAGGTTGTTTACCTTCTGGGTCAGAGTTCCCACTTAACTAGTGGTGCTCAGTCTTCCTTCCCTGCTCCTTCTCTTCCCCCTGGAGCCTCTGGAGCTGTTGCCATCAGCCTACAGTTGGTGCCCTTCTTCCAGTACAGGTGCATTTCTGAGCATCATCCTACTGATGGGACGCCATCACCACAGCTATCATGAAATCAAAAATTACTGGAAGGATATCAAAATGTCATCCAATCTGTCCTTTACCTCAAGGCAGGGTCTTGCCTCTCTCCCCCAAAAATGACTTAGAAAGCTCCAGTGATGCCTGTTCTTCAGTTGCCTATTCCAGGACTGAAGTTTCCTTCCCCTAGGGCAGTTTTCCCCTGCATTATCTAACATAAAACTCATTACTTCAATTTCAAGAAGTTTTGTCTTCTCCTAGAAGGGTCAGAGGTGGTCTTCTGCTTCCCCTAAGTTCCTTGTGCTACTTGCCAAGGATGCAGACAGTTGAGGGAGGGGATTGTCCCGCTCTGCTCTGCACTGGTGCAGCCTCACCTCGAGTCCTGTGTGCAGTTTTGGGCAACACAGTATACAAAAGGTATAAAAGCTATTAGAAAGAGACCAAAGGAGGGTCATGTGGATGGTGAAGGGACTGGAGGGGAAGCCATATGAGGAACATATGACCAAGGTCACTTGGTCTGTTCAGCCTGGAGAGGAGGACACTTGAGGGGAGACCCCGTGGCTGTCTACAACATCCTCACGAGGGGAAGAGGAGGGGCAGACACTGATCTCCTCTCTGGGTGCCCAGTGGCAGGACCAGAGGGAATGGCCTGAGGTTGCATCAGGGGAGGTTTAAGTTGGATGTCAGGAAAAGGTTTTTCAGCCAGAGGGCTGTTGGGCAGTGCAACAGCTCCCCAGGGAAGTGGTCACAGCACCAAGCCTGACAGAGTTCAAGACGCGTTTCGACAATGTTCTCAGGCATGAGGTGTGGTTCTTGGGGCTGTTCTTGCAGGGGTTCGCTGATTCCGTGATTCCAAGTTCACTGAAGGTGAACCTGATGAAGGCTGTAATGCCTTACGCTAGCATTCCCAGGGGTAAGCAACTCCTGTTTCTTCAGTCACTTCTTATGCATTAATCCATCAGTAGGAGCATCACTCTTGCTGCTCTCCAGTGGGCTTCCCAACTAGTTCAGCCCAGTCTGGATGAATCCCTAAAATAGGCCATGGTTTGCAGCTGAGGCCTTACCAAAGCTGACCAGGGCACAAGGGACATGCAACTTTCCTTGCAGACAACGCATGTCTTGCATAAGAATTCACCCAGGAGTAATTTAAAGTAATATCCTTATGCACCACCGGCACACAGAGGATGGCTTCCCAGAACATGATCAATTTTGGCAGATCCTTTCTGGCAGAGCCAGATGCCTCATCAGGCAATGCAAATCTTTCATTTGTCCTTGCTGAACTACATCCAAATTCCTTCAGACTATTTCCCCAACTAGTCAATTCTAATCCTATCTTTCAGTGTGCTTGTAGCTCCTGCCAGCATGGTGCCATTCACAGATGTACTAAGTGTGTTCTTTATTCTGTCAGCCAAGATGTAGAAGTAAATATTGAATACCAGACTCAGGATGGGATATACCCCTGATGGATCTTTCAAGTTTCTTAATCAGTCATCAGTATCTA
Organism: Cnemophilus loriae; assembly: GCA_013397755.1. Classification (NCBI taxonomy): domain Eukaryota; kingdom Metazoa; phylum Chordata; class Aves; order Passeriformes; family Corvidae; genus Cnemophilus; species Cnemophilus loriae. The sequence goes on along the minus strand of VZTF01007886.1, from coordinate 48,827 downwards.
TTGTTAATGGCTATTTTTTTTCCTGAAAAATCTGGCACTCACTGTTTTGTGATTTTATCTCAAGCATGTATCTCCAGTTTACTTGTAAAAATGCCACAAGTGACAGCCAAGATACATGGCAGCTATCTGAGGCTTTTTCAATAGCCCTCCAGCTACCACTAAAGCAGAATTAATTTTTGTTTGATGCAGTTTTTCAGGACTGCTGACTGTTAATCATCTCTTCCCCACACACACTCCTAGTTACTTTGAAGTGGTTTGCTGTATTGTTTTAACCTTTACTCAAGTGAAGCCAATACATCTATAATTGCTCAGCTTTTCTTTTTTCCCTGTTTCAAGATAGATGCTGTGCTTGCTCTCTTCCCAGTCTTCTGAACTTTGCATGCCTGTGAGCCAGACTCTCAAAGGCAGCACTGCTCCAGGGCATGCTTTACCTTACCCAGTCAACCCATTCTCTCGCTATTCCAGCCCAAAACCTACTCCTTTCTCCTCTGCCTTTGGCAAGTATTATGTTAGATGTCTAGAGAAATTTAAAAAAAAAAAAAAATCAAACACAAAACCCACAACAAAACCCCTCTGATTTCTTAGCTTTATTTGCTAGGCTTTTTCCACTGAGCCTCCCCAGAGACCCCAACTCTTACAGAACAACTTTTATTGCCCTTTATGTCCTTGATAGCCTTTTCTCACTTTGAGCCTTTGCCACACTGTTTGTGCTGGATAAAACAAACTGTTTTGCACCTCCTAGAGGCATCCTTCCTCTGTCTGAAGCAAATGGAGAGCTTCTGATTTCACCATTTCACTCATCCTTCTGAGCCTTTCTCTGAAAGGTGATAACTTATACATGTGCCCTTAATATCAATTAATAATATATGTACCCTTAATATCAATTAATAATATATGTTGCCTTAATATCAATTATTTAAGGAAATGACAGCTCTGTCTAATTCTCCCTCCACCCCAGGATTCCTTCCCATGAGATCTCAGTTATTAGTTCTTCATATTTATTGAAGGTTTCCTTCTTGAAGTCAATGTTAAACAATTCGATACTGTCACTTTTTCCTAAGTATCATCCCATCATTTCATAACTATTCCTGTTTACACTCCCTCCAGCTTTCAGAGGACCAGCCAGCTCCTCCCATTCCCTCCCTTTTGGAGGGAATCACTTCTGAAACAACCTCCTCTCCTCTCCTCTCCAAAAAATTACCCACCTCTGCACCAAAACTGTGCCAGCTGAGTAGGTCGTGTTCCTCTACACTTCGCTCCAACTCTGCTTTTGCATATCTAGAATGCTTCATTTACCACCATGTCCTGCCTGTCAGAAAACTGTATTCTTTTTTCCACGAAAGACTGCCCTTCTTGGTTTGCTATGCCTGTATTCATTACCTGGTAGCATTACTCAGAGATCTGCGATTTGTTCACCTCTTTCTTCAAGCTGCATTTCAGACCACGCAGTCATAAAAGGAAAACCTCTGTTAACCATACAGAATTAGTTTTATTCTTTTCTATTAATATTCCAGCCTCATGAGTTATCACAGCACGTGTCTGTTACACCTATTAAATGATGTGTTAAGACATCTAGTTCTTCCTGATTGTTCACTCTTGCATGAGCAAGCGTCTAAGCTGTTCAGTGCATTGAAGTGCCAGCCTTCCTCCTTTTCCTCCAGTGACCCTGTAAATACACAGCATCCCTAATTTTTAAGCCCTTTTTCAGATCACCATTTTTTGGTCTCTGTCTGTAGGCTATTTTCATCAAGCCCTCTAATCGCTAATGTAAAGTTATGTTAGCAGGCAAATGTGCTTTTCTCCTTCTTCAGGCACATCTAACAGTATCAGTCATTTTGAAATCAGCTGCCATCTGCCCCAAATGGATGATTCAGATCATCCACAGCGGCTTCATTCAATACCCTCAAAGTGCTTAATCCTTCACTGCTTTCCTCAGACAAATTTTTCTTATGTTAACAATGGGGAGAACAATGTACCAAGAGATCAGAGTCACTTATCTGGTGTCCCAGAGGAAAACAGAAGCAGAGCTCAAGGGGTTCAGACTTGCTGGGCTTCAACTATTGTGTTGTGTGCTCCTTCAGGAATTTTCCTGAGAGCAATCGGTATTCTCAAAGCCGATGAAAGATAAAGCTATTTGTTAAAAACAGAACTTCCCAACACTCGCCTGTTTCCTGCCATACAGTAAGTGCTACCCTTATCCCCTCCTCAGGGGCTCCAAGTCTAGTCGTGGAAGAAATGCCACAGAACAGATAAACGGTGTTAATGTAAATAGGAATAGATGACAAAGCTTGAAAGCCTCTTGGGCTACACGGCAGAGCCTCAGTGTCACAAGGCAGCTTCTGAAGTCCTCAGTGGCTTTCTGTTTTGTATGCAGAAACAGAAATCCAAGCACTGCAAGCAGCAGTTAAACATGCCCTGAGCTCCTTTGCTCTTCCCAGGGCACATTGGGAGAGCAAGAAGCCATCCCCTTTCTCAGGTTGCCTCCAGGGTCTTTGCAGCCAGGGAAGAGGCACTTGACACATGGATTTGAACTCAAGAGTTTCAAATGCTCTTTGAAAGAAGCTGACACATGTATGTACCCCAGTGAGGAAAGGAGCCTCTCAGAACAGTGAGAGATGCACTCTCCAAATGGCTTTTATGTGAGAAACATTAATGGCAGCAAATGGCTCTGGGGCGGCACAGAAACATGAGGCAGTGGGATATGAAACAGAACACAAATGAAAATCAAGGCATTGCACTCCCATACAGCACCAAAGGGCAGGTTTTCTGTGATAACCCCTTTCTTAAGGCCCCAGGTAACTGTAAACCTGGTTCAAAACTGAATGGAACCTTTGGCTGCCATAGCCATACATCCCTCTCAGAGGCAGTGTCCCTAAAGGCCAAAATATGAGGCTAATTTCTAGTGGTGCAAATTCAATTTTTCCTGCTGGGTAACAGCCAATACCTTTGGCTAAATCAAGAAAAACCACAATAAATTTCACAGGGAGCCTCATCCAACAGCATCAGCACAGAGAACTTCCTGTCCTCTGGCTACACCAAAGGAGAATCACTCCCACCACATGCACAGGGCAACACTGCCTCTGTGGTTTTTACCAGCTGAAGACTGTGAGGTCCTACTGGTGTGCCTCCTAATCCAGCAGTTCTCAACCATCACAGACCACGTGACTCTCATTTGTTTCTGGAACACTCCAGACAGAAATGAAAACTCCTGGATGATTACAATAAACAAAAATTTAAGAAAAGTCAAGCACTACACCAGCTTTGCCTGGAAACCATAACTCAGGGTTTTTTGGCTGTAGATCCAAGCACGCGTGTCTTATCATGCCCTGTTGATTCTGAAAGCAATGAGGAAAAAGGGAGGGGGAAGCTGTACGGATATCAGATGAGAAGTTTTTCATTTCTTGAAACTTTTTAATATATCTCTAAGTAAGTCAAATGTTCTGCTTCTGCAAATTGCATTCACTGGAAAGAAGGAATGGTATTTGTGCTCCAAGTTATCATTTCACTGCCACTGAAAACTATTTTAAATTATTCATCAGTGGAAACTCGGCGTACATAAATATGGCTTAGTGCCCAACTCTTGGTCTAACCACTGAGACCAAGTCACTGGGAAAGTGCCTGTTTTCTCAGGCAGACAGTTTTAGAAGCTAAACCTTAGAATAACATCTGTATTTAATAAAATTAAACCCATGCCAAAAAATCAGCTATAAATGTAACTGGCCAGCCCACCAGCTTTCTTACTTTAGGACTGCTGCATGGAAAAGTCCTGCAAAAGGTTAGATTCAAGATCTGGTCAGACAGCCTGGAAATTTGTTTCTGCGTTATGCTAAGGAGCATGTGCCAAGAGAAGTGCTTTCAATGGGGTATTGGAAAAGTTTTGTAGATATTGGGTCTTGTGGCTCCAAAAAATGGGAGGTTAGGATCTGCCTGGTTTTGCCAAGTCCTATCCAAACTAGGCACTGATAGCTCATGCACGAAATGAACACAGCCCAGTTAGGGGAGTGCCTGCATAACTAACCCTGACAACAGAACAGAGACAGCATAACCTGTGTAAAAATAATAATCTCTCCTCCACCGTTTAAACAAGTGACCTCAAGAGCAAAAACTCTGCCCTGGACCAGCTACAAAGAGTGGCATTCAGGAGCTGGACTCATCTCCCCAGCTTCCCTTACAGAGTGGTTCTTAGCAAAGCTATTATCCTTACTGAGCTGTGAAAGCTGTAACAGATTGATCTGGTTCCAAGGGAACTGACTCTACTGGGACTGTAATTCCAGGTCTCTCCTGCAACAGGCTATAAGCAGCCTCAGAAGACCCCCTCCAGTCACCCATTTAATGATGTGTCTCCTGCTACCTCCTCCTTGTCTTATCTCCCTCCTAACTTTTGTAGTCCCTACTTTTGGGCACCTCATCATTGCTCTGTGGCCCAGCTTTTGGTATATCACCTCTTGACTATGGCCACCTCACACCCAGCATCCAGGAGATCAGCCATCTCTTAACAGGGAGACAAATCCTGGCCTTGTTTTCTGGTCTTCGCTGGACTGTTCCTCCACATGCACAAGAGACTGAAAATTGCCATGGTGAGTCAGTACCTCTATCCTCCCCTCAAAAAAACCGAGAATTACAGTCTCCATTGAAAGGCAACTCCATGGGAGAGGGCAAATCATCGTATATTGTGTTAGGCAACCAAAATATTTTTTCTCCTAGGAGGTTATTATACAAGCTAGTAGCTAAAATCTCCTTGCCCCTTAAAGCAATAATTGCCCCTTTTTGCAATCATTTGAGGTGACAGAACCATGCAACAAGTGTCTTGATTTGCAGGTGCTGTATCTGGACAGAGTCACTGTCATTGGGGTAAAGAGAATGGGATTATTTCTTACAGCACTGATACCACAGCATTTCACATTCATAACACAACAGTGCCTTGCTGGTATCAGAGCTGCAACAAGTGAACTCTATCCAAAACGAAAGCCAGGGATCTTTATGGAAAATGTTCATCATCTCACATGGATCAGAGGATGCACAGGTGAAGTGAAGAGCCATACGACAGGTCTGAGAGTCATGGTGGTTAAATACATATATTTCACAGCCAGTCTGGGACACAAACATTTGTCAGACCCTCATTACCTGAGTGTCACCCTCATGCTGTAACCTGACCGGTGCCACGCACCTGCTGCTCTGCAGCACGAAACCAAAGCCCATCCCTGCCCTGAACTGCAGCCAGAGCCTGGCAGGGTTCAGCGAGTGTGGCTGGGGCAGCAGCAGCAGTGAGAAACCAGTGGGATGGAAACGGGGAGAGGGAGGTCAGAGCCAAGCCCGGCTCAGAGCAGGAACCTGTTCAGCTGCCTGGCAAACAAACGTGGTTTTTTATTGACTCAAAGGAGGGGCTCTCTTGGACTCCATGTTACAAACCCACACATTTTCATGTGCAGATGCCCCATCTTCTGTGGAGACTCTCTGGCTGCTCTGGCTGGAGAGGATTTATGCTGGCAATCACATGCATTTTCATCTCTGAAATGGCGTAGACTGTGCTGAGTGTGAGGCATTTAATTAAGAAAAAGCATGCTTCATGACCTTACAGGGACACCATCATCAGTGGGTTTAGCCCTATTTTGTCCTTCCTGCCCCTCCATTATTAAATAAATATATTTATTATGTCCTTTTGCCTCAAAAAACCAAGAATTCTCCTTCCTCCTGAAGCAATAAAATGCAAGAAATACACTTTTGTGGTCATGGACTGTGTCTTTGGTGACTGGTACTGAGTTCAGCCTCCTGCTAAGCATCAAACAAACATCACACAGAGTGGAATTTCTCACACAGGTAAAACATTCCATATATCCCTGGTATGGAAAGCAAAATTATTTTGCTACTGGAATCACTAACAGAGGGCCCACTTAGGTGATGTACTGACCTCCTCCATTTTCATACAGCAGATAAAAGGTCTGAGATAAAAACCCCCGAGGGTGAACTGGAAATACTTCTGCCTCAGGTCTAGTAAATTTTTAATATCAGCATAAAGTTCAGTGGTAGACCCTGCCCTTTTCTACAAGTAGCTTTTTATACTATCACCATAAGAAGAGAGAAAAGAAGAAAAGACAGCTCCAAAAGGATGCCTCAGATTTAGCCAGTGCGTACAAAACTTGTGGTCAAACAGCACTCTTGGCACACAGGTGGAAGAAGTGTTGGATAACCTTAAACCTGAAAATATTCCCATTTAGGTTTTTTTAGGAAAGGACATAGGCTGACTCATCTCTCCCTTTTCCCATCTCCTGCAATAACACCAGTTCTGGTTTTCCTTCCTTTCCTACTCCTGGCAATGTCTCACCCACGTGCCCTGGCTCTGGGCAGAGGTGGGGACTCACCATGTCTCAAAAATGCCTGGCAACAAATTAATTCTCAAGAAGCATCTACGTCTTTTCATATTTGTTACTGTCCACTTCAGAGTGAAACATACATTAACATACAAATATATTAGCAGTAGAAATTGTCTTTTCTTCATATTTTGAAAACTAGTCTGACTGTGACTGGCTGGCACATATAATTTCCTTTACTAGAAAACAGTATCTCCTAGACATGCTGGTAAATGCCACAGCTTGACACAATTGCACATGTTGTTAATAACAGCAATGCACAGTGATAGGAAGTGATGCAAAAAATCATAAAAATAAATACAGCTCCGAAATGAACTTTGAGAAGTTTTTCAATTCACAGTTATTTCCCTCATGGGAAATTATGTAAAAATAAATACATTTTTCATACTCAATGTCTATTGTGGTGAGACATTTCCTATGGGATCAGAATGGGGATCCCAGAAGGCAGTTGAGCTCGATGTCCTGTAGTGCCAGTCATGGGCTGCCTTCCCCCTGAGCTGCCAAGCTCTGCCCAGAGCCTGACTGCTCCAAGCCCAGCTGCCTTGGTGAACAGCAAGAAGGAAAACCCAGTGGAGCTTTCCAAAAGCCCTAGCTCAATTTATAACTTTCCTCTTCCTCTCACAGCGCCCTGAGGCTGGGCTTATGGAGACGAAACTGCAGCAAAGACTGCTCTTCCGTGTGTGTAGATGAATTCTTCCTGCTCTCTATTCCCATTTTTTTCATGGACAGTACCTGCCTACCCCTGTCCTTAAGGTACGAAGCTCCAATGCTGAACTAAACTGCCACGGGATGAAGCCAGTGAGCAGACATATTCCACCATTACCAGCCATCTCCAACCTTCCACACACTCCACGAACTAGAAGTGCCCCCCTTCCTCTCTGTTCCACCCATGTTCACTGTAGGTTAAACCCCAGTGTAAAAGATCTCAGGGACCTTTTCCACAGAAACACCTGCTGCTTATCTAAGACGTGTGCTTCCCTGCTTCAGTTGGAAGAGCTTCACCAGCGTTATCCAGGAACTGGTTTCCTCCAGGCACCTTTGTGTGTCTGACATGAGCTGTGTTTTAGTTACACTCCTGATTACTTCTATAAAGAACTTGAGACTATAAAAAGCCGACTCTTATCTCCAAGAAACTTAAGACCATGTAACCTGTCCTCTTAAACTACACCTATCAAATTTCACCTGCACCTCAGCTCATGTGGAAACCTTGCTGGGGAGAAACACTGGATCTCATGGGAGCAATCCTCATCCCAGGTCCAGTAGCTGATACCTGAGGTAATCCATTCCCTCCAGTGAAAGTCCATGAGCACACCATGAGCACGGCTCTGCAGCAAGGTTAAACGTCATCCAGCTTTGGTTTTGGAACAGAAATTTGGTCTTTCCATAAGCAGTACTGCCCCTCCAAGATGAGCACTTGGGATGTTCCCTGTGGGAGGACCTTGCCTGCTCTTAGGCAGCACAGTCCTTTGGACTTCTGCGAACACAAAGACTTATAAACTCTTGGATTAAAATAGCACTTCAACACTGGCATTTACGCCTAGCAAAATGTTTGTAAGGAGCGATCATAGCTTTGGGGCTGTGAGGCAAAATAATTAAAAACAAAAGAGGAGGAGAAAACACTCAGCTTCCTGTTATGGAAGCTCCTCATTCCCTGATCACCCCACCTTCCTTTATCCTCTGCAATTTTTCCAGTTTGCCTTCATTGGTTTTGAACTGATGATCAGATGTGAAAAGAAATTATTTTTCCCAATAAAATACAGGGCTTATATCTAGGAAGATCTGAGTTTCTTCAAAACTTGGTTGAGGGTGGGGGGGCAGGGAGGAGGCTGAACTCTTCTCAGCTAAAACCCAGGCCCGGGCCCGGGCAAAACACAACACTTTCCTAATATAGCAACAGAATCTTTTTGATAATCTGAACAGCTACTGCTTTACAAGTGGGGATGCCCTGAGTGGACAGGGGCTCACAGACAAACCTGTGCTCCCTCATCTGCAAAGCCAATATGGGGCAAAAAAGATCTGGGGCTGGCCCAGATCCTTCCCTGGGAGCAACCACAACCTCCTCTCCCGGGACTGTCAGAGAAGCAAACGGATGCCCCTGTCTTAACACCAGGGCTCACAGACTGCCCTGGTCCAGGAAGGGGAAATAGCAGCACAATTGCAAAAATAAACCCCTGGGAAAAAGCTGTTCAGTCCTCTGAGCTCAGAGACGTTGGAAAATAATTTCGTGTCAAAATACAAGTAGGGCAGTAATTCCACATTCATCAAATACAGAGAGGAACACCCTGAAAGGAAAGGCTAGAGACTTGCCCTCTGCACCATGTCTGCAGACCTGGATCCCCAGGCAGAGACTGCACTCTGGGTCTCTCAGGGTGTGCTCTCAGGGTGCATGTCTCTAATTTACTTTTCTTCCTGTTTCTGATTGGAGGGAATATCTGGGCCATTGCCATCATAAAATAGAATCATACAATTGTTAAGGTTGGAAAAGACTTTCAAAATCAGCAAATCCAACTGTTTATCCAGCACTGCCAACTCCACCACTAAACCATGTCCCTAAATGCCACATCTACACATCTATTAAACACTCCCAGAGATGGTGACTCCACTACTGCCATGGGCAGCCTGTTCCAGTCCTTGACAACCCTTTCTGTGAAGAAATTTTTCCTCATATCCAGTCTAAACTTCCCGTGGTGTATTGAAGCCATTTCTTCTTGTCCTGTTGCTTGTTACCTGGGAGAAGACTGACCCCCGCCTAACTACAGCTTCCTTTCAGGTAGTTTTAGAAAGCCATAAGGTCTCCCCTGAGCCTCCTTTTCTCCAGGTTAAACACACCTCAGCTCCCTCAGCTGCTCTTTATAAGACTTGTGTTCTAGACCCTTCACCAGCTTCTTTTCTCTTCTCTGGACTTGCTCCAGCACCTCAAAGTCTTTCCTGTGAGGGGCTCAAAACTGAACACAGAATTTGAGATGCACCGGTACATTTCATCCTCCAAAGACTGCATTGGACCTTTGCACCGGGCATTGCTCATCCACCCATGCCCACAAAGGATTCTTGTATAAAAAAACCCACCAAAACTCAACTTCCCCAAGGCAGTCATGTGTCACGACAGCGCACAAACTCTGTAGCTGGTTCTGTTGCAGATGTGCCCCCATTCTCTGGCACCCAGTCCGCAGCACTCCTCGAAGGTAGTATGAAATGCAGGAAAAAGAAAGAAAATGTATCTTCCCCTACCTGTTCTGGGCCAGACATGCTCCCAAACAGGAGCTCAGGGTCTTGCAAGTGTGCTATATTTACAATCCTTTGCTCCCATGACAATAGCATTACCAGACCACACTCACCTTTCAATTTCTTCTTTCCAAATTTTAATCCAAATAGAGACATCCCAAAACTTTATTTTAGTCCAACTCCATGGAACTTCTGCAAGAGAAAAGAGAAGGCAATTTACAACACATACAGCAGCATATACATGTAATTCTATGCCCAAAAAAAATGGGGGAAACAAACTCCTAAGCACTGTGGCCAACAGCCACAGTTTATCATCTAGAATGCTTTAAAATCCAAAACAATCTTAGGTTTTCAGGTTGCATTGCATCAGGTTGCATCAAGGTACATTACCTTGGCCATGCTGATTAATTCATCTCCTGACACGGCACAAAGAAAGGGCCAGTGGAGCAGAGACTGAAAAGGACATTCCCACAACATTGGTACTATATGAAAATGAGAAATACACACACAGGGTTTGTACTTAAGGTGCAGAGGAACTGCGTGTCTACTCAGAGCAAGACCAGCCTCCTTGAAGAGGAGGAAGCAGAGGGAAGCACTGGTTTCCTGTAAATCCGCCTCTGCTCAACACGTGCTGGCTCACACTGTTGTCCATTGCTGGTGATCCTGCATGTTTGGGGCAAACTAGAATAAAATTTCTTCCCTGCTGGCTGCAAACTACCTGGCCCAGAAGCCTAAGGCCAGGCACCAGAAATGCATTTAAGGCCCTGAATATATCCTGATAGGCAGAGAAATTGAGCATGAAAAAAAAATCACATCAAAACCAGCTGGTAGTGAAACTTTCAGTGTCCCAATCATCAGGCAAGTTTATTTAAATGATTTGAATGTGATGTTGGTGCTGACAACCTAGAGGATCTGTGAACATGAGAAAAACTGGCATTGCTCTGTGACCAGGAGCCTGAATCAGCAGGAACACTGTACCATTTGCTTAAGTGGTCAGTGAGCCAAGCTGAGACACTTGAGAGAGTCACAATCTATCTAGAACAAGTTTTCTAGGTGACAGAATGTAGTTTTCGCACTTTATCCCATGCTATCTGTGCAGAGCAAGGGTGCCTAAGGAGACAAGAATAGCAAATATATCGTATTTTGGAAACACTCACATGCAAACACAGCCTGTGCCACTGCCCAAATGCAAGCCTCATACAACACCAGCAGTGCAAGCTCAGGCTTCATGTCTTTGCAGAAAATAAAGGTAAACTTTAAGGAAAACTCTACAATTCTTGCACAGGTCAAACTTCTGCTCCAGATGCTCCAGCAAAGCTATATGTAGCAGCTGCAGTTCCATAAATCTGAATTCAGTGAGGGGTTTGGGAGCCTCTCTGTGCCCACTCTACTTGGAAGAGGTCCTTTCTCTATTCAATCATCCAATTGTTTCTGCTCATCATGACAAATGCTTTGGCAACACCTCTCCCCAGAATTTCTCTGCCCATGAAGCCAAACCACTTAAAGTTAAAATATGCAATGTCACAACCTAAAGCTTTCTTGACTCTGCTGACCAAACTTACTTTCCATCCCTGACCTCAGCCTATCACTTTCAACATATTTCTTCCATGTTTTAGAATTACTATTATGTCTTACAAAACCCTGCTAACTGGTAGACAGAGAACACCCCATCAGGTGGTAGGAAGAGTGAGACACACTCCCCACACACATAGAGGTAAAGACCTCAGATTTCCTAAAGCACCAGGAGCCACAGATCTGATAATCACTAATCTGGTAATCCTGGTAGCACAAGGATGCAGAAGGTTGAGTGGTTGTAATCAGCATATTGATGATTACATGATCCACATGAACTCTGGATGTTGCTGTCTTTGCAAAACATTTTAGAAAAACAAAAGTCACTGTTCACTGTCAGCACAAAGATGCAAAAGGTTAACTGGTTATAATCATCATATTGATGATTACATGACCCATATGAACCCTGGATCTTCCTGTATTTTCCAAACATTTTAGAAAAACAATCCCCAGCTACCAAACCTCTCCCAGCTGTGTAGTCAATTGCCAAGGCATATAATTTCAGCAGAGGGTGAAAAAAGGATGTTTATATTTTTGGGGGAGCAGAGAAGAGAAGGTGGTTATAAGCTTTCTTTCAGCAGCAATAACATGAAACAAACAATAGACTTTCACGTCTTCCAAACAAAAACCTGAAACTTCCTTCAGCTCTGACACATGGCTTTTGTTAACTACTGTGATTCTTTGAACCCTGGTTTCTAGTAGGAGTGCAGCATGACAAGAAGACTGAAACAATACGGTGTTTTGATGTGGAAGGCATGTAGTTCCCACAGCTTCTCAGTGCATTAAATCAGGATTGCATTCATTGAACGTCTTCACTCAGCAGTAAATTTAAGTTACCATCATGGCCAGCACAAATACCCTTATAGGCTTTCAATTCCCACAAAACTTTGCCTTTTAGGGCAGACATGGGAGATAACTTTGCCGCATCCATTTGTACCAATTACCTCTCTGGTACATCATTTCCACTACACAGACTTCGCATACCTGCTCACTTAGTTAAATCCCAGGAGCTGTGTATGAATCCTTCCCAAGTTGACCTGATCCTTTAGGCAAAACACAGTTCCTGACTTGCCCAAACCACAATATAATTTGAAAATGTGTCAGTATTCAATGGGCACACAGACAATGGCATTAAGGGCTAGACACACCCCTACTGCATTGAGGTGTACCCTTTATTTTCATAATACTGCAAATGTCTTCCTTTACTGCTTTGTTATTGACTCACACATCTAATCCCCATACTTCTTACTGAGGAAAGCCACTCGCACGAGGGCTCTAGCTTCTGTGCAAGGCTGCCTGCTCACACCCTCTCTGTGACAGTACACTGCCACGCTTCCAGGTGTCTGTTTTCAGTCTGAGAGTTCACTGACCACCGGCTGCCAGTGCAAACAGAAACACAAGCAAGTAATGGTGAAGTTGTCCCCTTTGGTGGAGCAGCAGGGATTGCTCCCGTTTGTCTCACTTATCACAGCTTGTGCAGACAGACGTGCTCTCTTGGCTGACCTCGGCTCTTCCTGCCTTTCAGTCCCAGGTCTTTTTTCTTGGGTTATTTTAGACTCTCAATTCTACCTGCAGAGTCCAACATCTTTGCACCTGTATTTATCAACAGCCTCCCTCAGGGTATTTTTCTCTCCCACAGATTTCACGTGTTATCAAAATTCATGCCCCTGTTCAGTTGTCTGTACTTCTCTATTTTTTAAACCTACTTTTTAAACTGAATCTGAGATTCAGTTTCCCTTCCAAACTTGCAGTGATGGGTCATCAGCCTCCTATCACTCACATCCATTTTAAAGTAGAGTTTTAATTTCTCTTTATGCTTTCCAGGAAAAAAATTATCAGGGAAAAAAAGTTATCTCATATTTCAGTTGTTGTGTGGCATTAAGTACTTCTCAAATTTTGGTAGGACAATTTCATAGCCTCTTTTTCACAAATTAATTAAAAACCCATAAACATACAAAAAACATTCTATAGTCGGAAAAAAAGGCAATTTCCTGTTTATCTTAATTTTCCCTGGCACCAGCTATGGTCAGGCAAAGCGAAGTGCTGCTTCAGGCTCCTCTAGTTGCTTTCCACAGTCTGTGTCAGCCCTTCTGTACACTTTGTTGCTGTTGTTCCATTTTCCACTTGATTATTTTTGGATTTTCTTCATTTCTTATTATCCCAGGTACTCTGCACTGTTCAGCAATCAACTGGGGCTCAGAGTACCTGAGCACTCATGCAGGTCCAACCCCTCTGTTTAACAGGGCACATGTTGATTCCCCATGTTTTCAGGGCCTATAGCAGAAATTATTTAAAGTTCAGATTCCCAGTTCTTCACTTACAGATAATTGGGGGTATAAGCTACAAATAAATTATCTTCTCTCACCATAGAACATTTTTGTACCTGCATGGCTCTATGAAATCCATTGCTTACACATGTGCAAAGACAATCCACCTGCTTTATGGCTCCTGACAGTTTGACCACGGCCTCTGAGTATTTCAATATCCACAACGAGAAGCTGCTTTGACAGGTCTTGAATAGGGAAGTGATGTTTTCTCACAAACCAAATTCTGCCTTATTTAAGAGAGACAGAAGCCAGATAGGTCAATGCAATCCCAAGTACAGGTTGGGCAGAGAATGGTTTGAAGCAGATTGGAGAAGAAGGGCTTGAGGGAGCTGGTGGGTGAGAGGCTGGACATGCCCTGGCCATGGCACTCACAGCCCAGAGAGCCAAACGTGTCCTGGGCTGCATCCAGAGCCCCGTGGTCAGCAGGGCAGGGAGGGGATTCTGCCCCTCTGCTTGACTCTGGTGAGACCCACCTGGAGCACTGCATCCAGCTCTGGGGTCCCAGCATGGGAGGGNCATCTCTGGGGTCCCAGCATGGTAGGGACAGGGACTTTTGGGAGTGAGTCCAGAGGAGGCCACCAAGACGATCAGAGGGCTGGAGCACCTCTGCTGTGGAGACAGGCTGAGAGAGTGGGGGTTGTTCATCCTGGAGAAGGGAAGGCTTTGGGGAGATCTTAGAGCAAATTTCAGTACTGAGGCTACAAGAGAGCTTGAGAGGTACTTTTGGCAAGGCATGTCGTGACAGGACAAGGGTGAATGGCTTCAAATTGAAAGAGAGTAGGTTTAGATTAGATATTAGGAAGAAATTCTGAGGGTGGTGAGGCACTGGCACAGGTTGCCCAGAGAAGCTGTGGCTGCCCCATCCCTGGAAATGCTCAAGGCCAGGCTGGATGGGGCTCTGAGCAACCTGGTCTAGGGAAAGGTGTCCCTGCCCATGGCAGGGGAGTTGGAACAAGGTGATCTTTAAGGTCCCTTCCAACCCAAACCATTCCACAATTCAATGATTTGGCTTGTGAACACAACTGCAAAGCTCCTCCTGTGTGAGGGGCAAGTTGCTATGAGCTACAACATCTGGAATTTGCAAAGGTTCACTGAGGGCTGTACTGCAAACTGGAGGTGGAGGGAGGCATTTCCCACCACCACAGTCTTGAGAGGCAAAATGAGAAAAGGCATGGCACAACCTGGATGAATGCAGAGCAGATGTTGAGGATGGAAAACACATCTTGTTTCTTGGCCCTGTTTCTCTGGACAAAGCTATATGATACATCAGATTCAATGATAAATATGAATTAGAATATGCTTGGTGCCTCTGCTCCTATCACTTCATTCCCAGACTCTGTGAAATGATCCATGTTAAATACAATCGTTTTTGGAAGGGTTATTTTAATCCAGATCATGGGGTGTAGTTCAGTACAGACTGAAATTCCTGCCCAAGCAGTGGTCGTATCAGATCTGAGGAGGCAGTGAATTGTGCTGTAGTATGAGAAGCAAGCACCCAGAAATGACGGGAATTAGTCAGAAGAACAAGATTTCTCCAGTCAGTTTTGCCACCAAATATCTTGTGGTATGTATACACACAAAAAATTTTAAACAACCCTGTGCAGGTACAAATTCAGAAAGCAGATCATGCCTCCACTCACCTTTTCAGGTCAGGTCAGTTTTTGGACATAAGTTTGGGTTTTTTTAAATTAGTGATGTAACAATCACAAATACCCACAGGTCTTAGAACTCCATTATTTTTCAGGATAAAGTAATAAATATCCAACCAATAACTCAAAATATGAGAAAATACATCCCAAGCACGGAGCATCGTGATAGAAAAGGTTGAAAACTTCTTGTTTTCACTGTTCATTGCTCTTGGTGGAGTAATGGTGTTAAATACGAGATCTAAGTCCCTAAATTTTAAACAGGGACTTTACACTGGATTTGGAGGCACATCTGAGAAAATATTAAGGCTTTAAAATACATCAGGTCCTCAACCTCTCTGCTTTATCCGTGCCTTTTTTGCCACATGTCATGTGCTGGAGCTGGACAGTCGCATTCACTCACAGGTGTTGCAAAAGAAGGACATCACCGTGCAGTGTTTGCCAAGGCTCTGGTAAGGGCAGCGTAAAGACCTGGCACACTTGGCACAAACTGACCTTGCCATGTGCCACGCAAAGGCGTGTTTGCCAAGGGGCCCCTTTGAACTACAGCTGTACTAACTGTCTCAGTCAAATTTGTCAAATTTCGATTCCAGAGAGAACAATGCATTTGCTTTTCCCTACCAAAAGCAGACGCAAAAATTTCAGCCATTAGAAGTAATTGGTACTAATCATCTTTCAGCACTGAAATAAATTACTATTTGCGTTTCTCTGCCCCTCCTTACATCCTCTTGTGTTTGAATACCTCAAGAGCAAAACAGGGAATAGCATGTGTTGTACCACTCCCTGCTTTGCAAACACAGAAAGTGAGCTGCAGGGTGGACAACCAAAGTGTGTGTTTTGAATCCCAAAACTACTCTTTTTCAGGACTAAAATCAGATTTGGCAGAATTAAAACCTGGAATAAGTTTAAGGCACTGTAAGTGGTCACTCCTGGCATCAGGGTTTGCAGAAGTAGCGTAGCCTCTGGTTTAAATCTACTGACTTGGTGCAAAGAGTTTGAAAGTACCCCTGAAACCTCCCTGCTTTTTCCATACCTGAAGAGGTATCCTGGATGAAGTGAGCCAGCCCTACAGCTATTTTCTGGTGCCGGTCCAATCTATATATACAGAAACCCATGAAACTTTGCATTCCCACCCCTACACTCCAATGTGCCAATGCAATTAGCTGTAATTGCTGGGAAACAGGCTCAGTCTGTTATCTGCCACGTCTTAAAGTAATGATCCAACATCCTCCATCTGTCTTCATTAAAACACTCTTTAAACTGACACCAGGATGGCAGTCAAAAAAACTGCATTCAGCTCCTCTGGGTAAGTTAGTTGCAACGACGCTCGCTCAAGTTACAGATCGACAGCTGTGGCAGAGCGGGTTCCCGAAGAGAAACGCAGCCTGATCCCTCTGAAACAAACAATAGCAGCTTCCCCGGGCGGCTGCTGCTGCTCCTGCTGCTGCCGCTGCTGCTCGGAATCATGCACAGCTCAGCTCACTCCACCCAGACGTCTCCCAGCTCGCCCGTAGGAAAAGCTCAACCCCGAGCGCTTTGGTTAAGCTTCGCAAAACTCTTGGGTCTGAAAAAAAAAACCCCCACGAGTTTTCTGCCCCTTTCCAAAACTGTCAGGAAAAACAAGAGAGCGGAAGGAAAGCATTAAATCTTACCCTTGAAGGCTTGTAAAAGTCACAGCAACAAAGTTGCTGCCCTCCATAGCACTCCGGTACACTCCTCTCTTCTCATTTACACGCAGCTTTATCCCCTCCCAAGACCGACGGCTTCGCTCGCCGTGGCAGCGCCACGACATTCACCTAAGGACGCAAACCTTATCTGCGCTGTGAGATGGGCATCGCGTGTCCTCTCCGACACCCTTAAAATCCGCCGCTGCCTCGCTCTGACACACAATGTCCCGGCAACTACACTTACTCCAAGTTCCCTACTTCTTACTTCAGTCGCTGGGCTTGGCTCCTTGCCAAATTATTTTTTTTTTCCCTCTCCTTTTCTTTTTTTATATTCTGTTTCCTGTAGAGAGGGAGAGTGTAGTAGCTCCCTTAAAAATAAAATGCTTCCGTGCTACAAACTGTGAAAGAGTAAAGCAGAAAAGCACAGCACCCAGGCTTGGGGAACCCCAATTCACTCCAGAGGCAACAGCTGCTAGCTTTACCTACCTCCTGCCGACGCGGAAGCTTTCAAAAAGAAAGCAAGAGAGTAAAAGAGTCCAACATATCAAATTGCTTTCAAAAAGGATGAACTTGGGAAGCGATCCATTTCTTAGCAGCAGCCCCTCTCTCTGTGTCCATAACACTAGAGTTGGTCAGGATTCTTTAAACCCAGAGAAACCGTCCTACAAGCTGATCCCAAGGCTCCACCTCACCCACTTTCCAAAGTTGTGAGTAGCAAAAAACTCTGCAGAGAAAAGCCTCATAGAGCACAATTGCATAACTCAACCACAGAGCTTCCTCCAGCCAGCCAGAGGATTGCTTCGGCACGGAATTGCTTTCTCATCCCGAGAGCACGACCTTCCCTTGCCCTCTGGGACACCTGCCCGACTCACTGTGGTCACAGGGACCCTCCTCACCAGAACCCTCCAGCACTCTCATCACCCTTCCAACCTTCCCACCTGTTTTCCCACCTTCAACAAACAAAACATGCACTTTTCTTCCCAAGTTGTGGGAAGAAAAATACTTCACAATACAGTGCCCTCCTATATGCCAGTGCCCTGGCATTTTACCTGCCAGGTGCTCTAATCTCCAGACCAAAACTGGGGCAACTACAACTTTAATCCACTTCTAGGTTCCCTATACCTGTGAATTGCAATTCTTTTTAAACCACCATATTCTTTACATAGTCATATTCACGGTAACACTTGCCAGGAACATCTCCATGTATTGTGAAAACACAAGAAACTTTACACATTTCTGTGTGTATTTGTGTCTGTTTTTTCCTTCAGCTTCTGAGTTTTCCTACTGGGAAATTCATGAACACTGTTAAAATTAATTTCAATCCTACCCACTTGAATGCATTAACCAGCTGATTAATTATAGTAACACGAGAGTCAAGGCTTTGCTAAAGAGTACTTTCTAGAAAGTGAAATCTTCTGTAGTCAAGAGGAAGGGTATGGAGGATTCTGGAAGCTGCAGTGGCAGTACTCCAGTGCTGGTCATGGAGGCTGAGGAACAAAGTGGCAGCGAAGAGGACACCCTAGCACTGTAAGCAATTTCTGAAAGAGGAACGAGAGTCTGTACCCCTTGGTATGACTTCAGGGGTATTCCAAGCAACACCAGTTTGAGACAAGGCTCGTTGAATTGGCTTCCTAATTCGAACACACATACAAACAGCCAACATGGGACATGGCACATAGGACTGATCTCCTGAAGATCCAGGTCATTTTCAGACAATTATGACCTTGGCAGAATCCAACTGGAGAAGAAACTCCCCCTGCACTAGCCATTTCTCATGTTCTCACCACCCACACCACATTTCAACAGCAACAGCCCAAGTATTACATTTTTTCCTGAACGCAAAAGTACAAGGATCTGGATTAATTTCGGCCTTCTACATATTTGGAGAACCCCTTCATTTTGCCTCATTCTGGAGTTTTCCTCCTTCTTATAACTTTCATCTGTTTTTCTTCATGACGTTTTAATATGTTGGTTGATGACGAGTCATTCCACACTAGTCCTACTTTCTTTGCTGCTTTCTTTATACTTGTTTGTTACCACTTTGACCTCAGTCACAGTCATTTCGTCCTTCCTAGAGTTAGGTTCGTCTCCTTCCTTTGACACACAAGTGGACCCAACCATAAAGTCATCCAACCTTGGGTCTTGTTTAGACTTCAAAATAGCTAAAAGTTTAGTAGGCCGTTTTGTTAATGATTTTTTTTGGCACTGAAATCCATTTCACATACATTGGCCGTGACTTTTCCCTCAGCTATGCTTTCCTTGTGGACTCCAGTGAAACTGCTCATACAGGGAAGCTCAACACACAAGGAAGCACTTAGAAGAGCAGGAGTGACTCGGGGTTATGAACTCAGCTCTGGGTTCTCTAGTCCTTGCCTTACACTTTGTTCCCTGGATAGCATCTTCCCAATCACCACACAATTTGCATCCTCCTTTGCAGATTTCTAAACATGCTGGGGAGCACATGCTGGCTGTCTGAGTGTCCCCTGCAGCCAGCATGGTTTGGGCAGAGATTGAGCTGGACAGATGCAACAGGGCAGCAGCGACTCGCCATGATCCATAGCTGTGGGAAGAAGTTAAATCTGTAGCTTTTCCAGTAAATGAGATGTCTTCTTGGCCAGGCAGTCTCCTCCATACCATGCTCCTTCACCTTTGAATCCTCCACTTTCCCAATGCCCACTTGTCACAGAGGGCTAGCTAGAGTGAGATGGATTTGATTTCATGCCATTAAGACCTTATCCAAGGACTTTGTCTGGGAAAATTACCTCCAGTCCTTCAGCCTCTGCAGCATTTCAACTGTGATCAAGATGCAAAACTGAAGCCCAACTGACACTGTTTTAAAGGGTGCTCTCAGCCAAGTCTCCAGGTTAGATTTGGTCTTCCTCCAAACAGCAAAGCTGACAGAGCAAAGGATCATCTCGGGAGCACCCAGAACCCAAACATGTCTGATGACCTAGTAAGGCTTTGAATGTCTTAATATGCCCTTGAGTAACTGGAGCGAACTAGAGGATAGGAGAGAAACAGGAGAGAAGCACACGCTGGAGCACCCCACAATGTAGACTTAAATCAAATGTCAGTCCTCGAGAGACTCTTTCCCTATGATATGCAGTTTTTAAAATTACTGTCATATTGATGCTTTCCAAATGATCCAATTTATTTTAAAAGGAGCACTGATGGTCTTTGCTCTCCCTCACCCTCTTTATAACTGCAGCCTGCAACTCCTGAACTGCAAGGTTTGAAGCTTGACCTCCTCTAGTCCAGCTGGTACCACTGTGCAGATGAGTGATGGTACCACGCTCTGATGAGCCAGTCTGGGCTCATCCCCCACGCCCAGAGCCGGTGCAATCTCCAGGGATCATTTCCACCCACTCAACCTCATCTCCATCTCCCAGAACAGCACAAGTGCATTGCTCAGTTCCTAACCGTGCCAGTCACTGTTCCAGAAAAACCTTTCTACGTGGCACTGAAGGGCTTCCTCACAAACCCCCAAGGGTCAGCCTTAGATGACTGAATCTCCTCCCACAGCCCACGCTTTCCTTGTCCCAACTTTCCCCACTAGTTCTGACCAGTGAGGAGCTCCTTGTGTAGGGGAGGGATAAGTAGCCCACTTCACTGTGGGGACCCAGGGAACATCTGTTGTTATGAGCACCTGCAATGGGTCCAAGGGGTCAGATGGACACCTTGTCCCAGCTGGTTTTCCTATGAGAGACTTTCTG
This sequence comes from Cnemophilus loriae, assembly GCA_013397755.1. Classification (NCBI taxonomy): domain Eukaryota; kingdom Metazoa; phylum Chordata; class Aves; order Passeriformes; family Corvidae; genus Cnemophilus; species Cnemophilus loriae. The sequence goes on along the minus strand of VZTF01007886.1, from coordinate 28,312 downwards.
TATCTTCTTCTTGTCAAAAGTCAGAGTAGGATGCATGAGAAATACAGGACTGAAAGGAAAAAATCAGGACATTATTGTCCACACCATGGATATGAGAGAACTGTTTAAAAAATAGATTGTAAGGAGAACATCCAAGTTGTAAATTGCTGTAGTCCAGGAAACACCAGCAATGAAAGACCAAGTGTCCCAAAATAAGCTGTATCACATGTGAAGTGCACTGGCAGTGTCCTTGATCCCTGTGGAGGATGTGGCAGATGAAACTGTCCGACTGGCAGAATGGACACCACGGCTCTGCAGAGGAAGGGAAAACTAAATCCTACATGTTCCTGTAACCATAACCTGCCTGTGAGTGGAAAATGAAATGGGAGAGGAAGGTAACGTCATGAAGAGACCAGTTGTTCTAGGGCTGTCCTTGCCTTTTGGGAGCTACTCTGCTCAACTCATTTGACTGCTACTCCAAGAAATTCCAAATTAACTCAGTTTGAAGGGATGCTCTGGATTCCTACCTGCGTGCATCCATCTCTCGGTGTATAATCTGAAGTGTGCAGCTCTAGCACTGCAGGTTCATACGTAAGTATTCCCACACTTCACCAGTTACTCCAGAAGCTGTGAGCTGTCCCAGTACACACCACATGGAAATGGTCATAAAATAGCTTCTGTGAGTATGTGTGGAATAACCTGAGTCATACTGATCAGGATATAGTGGAGTGCCACTTACCTTCAGCAGGGAAGGAAGGCTGTGTGGCTAGAAATGCCTTTTCTCCACCAATGCCCCTTGCCCACTATTCCAAGCCCTTAACAAACAACGGCCAGCTAAGGAAGATCATGAGAAATCAAAAAAGGCCCAGACTCATGTCTTTCAAAAGAAAGCAACAACTTGCTCTGGCAACTATTGATCTTGTCTTCCTGGCACCAACCCCTGCAAATGTGATACCATCTGATGTTTTAAAAAAGAAATTGAAATAATGTCTCTCAGGTGTCATCTCTGCAGGCCATAGGAGATGGAGCAGAGCCGAAAACATTTTGGTCAAAAAACCCGGGTTCAGATGCTCACATTACATTGAAGGGCAGAAAAAAGTGCAGAAAAAAATCAATTCTGCAGGCAACAAGGCCCAAGGCTAACTCGTTTCTGTGTCCATTTCCTACTAGATTTGGGATCCTGTGTTTACAAACTCCCTCCCGGCCAAAAATTTCACTGCTCTGGTAGGGAAGATGCTGTTGCAAGGGGAGAAGTCTCCTGGGTACCTGAAATATTCTCTGTGATCCTGTGAGAAACTGAGTGATTTGATGGACACAGATATTGGTGGGAGCTGATGGATATCCTCCTGTCTCAGGATTATGTTCCTGGAATAAAAATCTGAGTCTCTGCTTTGCCCACGACACTGCACATGCCTGGCTGCACCGGCAAATCGCAGGGATTATTCACCTGCTGCAGCAAACCCCAGAAGGTGTCCACACTGCATTTAACACATATTTCCTAATCATCACCAGTGAAAAAGAGGGGAATCTCAGGGGGATGCTTGGGAGGGCTCGTTAAAAGGTTAAAAGTTAATCGTGTGAATGTGAATTTAAAAAAAAATCAATAGCTGAGGGCAAAGTGGCAGCCCAGCTCGTTAGAGCCTCTGGCGAGAGTGCCTTTTGTAACAGGGATGTTGCACAAGGCCCACGGCTGCTACTGGCAAGGCAGTAGCTGCCACAAACACATATGCCTTGTGTGGTGACACTTCAGACACTGTCACTTGCCCACTCCTCAGATACACATAAAAAACCCCAGCTCAAACCACTGAGGAATTAGGATACCCCTCAGTGGGACCCCGTGGTTGAACACACAGAGGAAATCCAACCCATGCCAAGCCTCCACATTTTGGAGAGACTTCCCACAGTCTCTTCCACACTTTTCTGCACTCGGTGTGTGTGGAAAGGATGGGAAGTCCCCGGATCTGCATGGAGTAGATTGCTTCTGCATTCCCTACAGCATCAGCCAAGAGATCTAGGATTTATTTCTTTAAGCCCTTTGTGGTTTTCATTACATATTGCTCTAAAGGCCAATTATCCACCCCATGAAAGACTTAGTGGTGTTCTGAGAGAATTCCTGTAAATACCGTGTCACATCCATTATGCTCATAAGCATTTTAACCATAATTCCAAATTGAACATACTGTATGCATGTATATCTCTACTGTCTCTTTTCCAGGTTACAGTTATATCTACCCTGCCAGGAAAAATATGGAGGCAACTTGCTGCCTTCCACAAAATTGCTCCCAGTATCAATGATCTTTTTCGTATTTTTTAGTATTATTTACTGAATTACGTGTTCAAGGCTTGGCTAGATTAACCTGTGGAAGGTATTCTGTCCATGGCAGGGGGTTGGAGCTAAGATGATCTTTAAGGTCCCTTCAACCCAAATAATTCTACAATTCTATAATTAAGTCCTTATTACATTATTATAGTTTTTGATGGCTAGATTGGGATAAGCTGGCGCACTTCAGAGAGGTCAGAGGGCAGCGGGGGTGACTGACTGATGTTCCCTTTAGGGATGTGCACCAGGACCTGCATTCCATCAAGCCATGATCCCAAAAGGGGATGTAAGCACACAGGAGTATAATACTGTAGTGCTACAATAATTTGTAGTGCTGGTGACTGGGACTGAGTGGCTTCTTGACCTGTCAGAACTCAAGCTCTGTGAACTTTGAGAAGAACAAGGAAGCCCCTGCCTGCTGGCAAAGGAGCATGGTCTGGAAAAAAGTAGCCATCACGTAAAACAAGGCCCAGGGAGCCTAATGTATCGACAACAGAGAACTTGGCTCCCCTCTGGAACATCAAACTTTAGGTAAGTAACCAAAGATCTAAAATGTCTGTGCTAGTACAATATGACATAAATAAGCACAAAACAATTTATTTCCCAGGATATTTCCCCGACAAAACTGCATGACATTTTAATCAACAGTTTGCACTTCAACTGCAGCACCACCTTGGCAGTAAATAAGCCATATATATCCACAGCTCTGCCAACATGCCCACAGCACGTGCCAGGTCCCAGCACTGCCAGCCTTCGGTTTTATTCAGTGCAAGTTTAATTTATGTTATATTGTTCCTGCATCTGTTCTCCAGGTATTTAACAGAAATGCATGTTCCTCTACAGCTGCTTGGCTGAGAGCAAAGACATTTATTATTCCCATCTCCATGCACATCAACAGGCAGCGTTCAGGCAGTGAATTCCTGTTAACTGAGATAGAAGTTGTGCATGAGAATCCCTCTGCAGCCTTATGAAAGAGAGGAACAACCTGATGGGTGCCTGGGGCCTTCAGGATGTGATGGCAGAGTTAAGGAGGACATGCTCTTCTCCCAGCAGTTAAAGAGAACCTGAAGAAGACAGCAGCAACTAAGCCAGTGAGAAATGTGCAGTGCACACAGCCACAGGGATGCTGGGGGTGTAGCTCGTTTAAGGTTAATCACTGGCATTTCTGCTCTTGGGGTATGATGCAGTATCACAGAAGATCCCTTTAAAAACAAGGAGATCTATGAAAAGGGAGGCAGGTATTTAAATTAAACACCCTATTCCCAGTGTTACAATTTGTCATACCACTTCTGATATTCATGTGCTGCTTATGGGTTAAATAAGTCATGGTCCCGTAAGAAGAGGCAGCATTTGCTGTTTCTGATAGAGTGATCAAGGTTTTGCTGGTGTATCTCCAGAAGGCAATGACACACAGCCTCAAGCTGGTAATGTGCTAATGAAGATACACAGCAGGAAAAAAAAAATAATCAAAGACTCTGGGACTAAAGGGGATGAAGTAAGGTTTCAGCAGTACTGTGCAGCACCAAATGCCTAGTCAGGAGAAATAAAGAAAGTAGTTTTCTTAATAAGGAAGCAAAAAAAACCCAACACAAAACCCATGGCCCTTTATCTTGGTGTGGCACTGAAGCATAAAAGCTCAACCATTTTTGGTGCATCCTCCCCACAAGGAGATAGATAATCTTTAGATAATCACAGGATATCCCATCTTAAAATAATAGAAAGAGAGGTGGAAACTGCATGAGGACTAGTGCAGACAATGAAAAACCGTGTTCTTAAGCAAAATCTTCAGGGTGTGTTTTGTTATTTTAGGTTCTTTTCATGCTATGTTCCATTATTTCCAAATCTGCATTTTTAACTTTCTTAGCAGCCTTTTAACATGGAAAGAGAACCTACAATAAGACTGGAGAGGGACTTTTGACAAAGTCATGCAGTGATAGGACAAGTGGGAATGGCTTTAAGTTGAAAGAGAGTAGGTTTAGATCAGTTATTAGGAAGAATTATTACTGACAGGGTGGTAAGACACAGGCACAGGTTGCCCAGAGAAGCTGTGGATGTCCCATCCCTGCAAGTGTTCAAAGCCAGGCAGGATGGGGCCTTGAGCAACCTGGTCTGGTGGAAGGTGTGCCTGCCCATGGCAGGGGGTCTGGAAATATATGATTTTACAGTGCTTTCCAGCCCAAACCATTCCGTGATTCTATGATTATAACCTTGAATCTTGGCAAAGACAACATGTTCCCCATTCCAGATGTGTCACATCTCAAAAGCAGAGCTCTGCAATGCTCTGCCTGTGGCCCAGCTCCACACTGGGCTGCTGGTATCCCCCGTGCCCAGCTGCCCACGTAGCTGCTTAGGATGGTTTGACAGCAAATATTCACAGGGCCTGAGTTAAGCAGAAATGTCTTCTAAAGACTGTTAGTATTTGGCCAAGTTCCCTCGGTGAAGCCGAGTACTAGAAGACACATGTAATCCCTAAAGACTTTGTAAAGATGGTGTAATCAGAACAGAATAAATGCTTTGTGTCAGTAAATGGAAGTCATAATTTCTCTTAGAAAAGCAAGATTGGATTAGCTCTGGGGATGAGCGTGGTACAGAGATGTAAACAGGTCAGACAGAGGTCTGAGTGTTTCTCTGGATGCCATCTGCGTAACAGGTGGCGTCTGCCCAGGCAAGGACTTGAACTTTTTCCTGCAATCAGACTGCTGTTTTGGCCATAGGAGAAAAAAAAACAGCATTAAACACAAAGGAGATAGTCAAAGGCAGTGTCCCATGTGAGTTTGCAGAGCATATTTGGGAAGAGCATATTTACACTAGTCCAGCAAAAAAATGCTGAGAAAAAATGCTGTTTATAAACCAAATAAAGAAAAGCATATTTGCCTGGCCAGTTGACATGCAGTACAACTTTGCAGCAAGGGTTGATCAGAAATGAAACTGGTGACAATCCAGAGAATGACAATCTCTGGCAAGCACACAAAGTCAAAAGTAGTGTCTGGTGTCCAGCTGGAGCTGGGAAATCTCTCTAGCATGTGGTGAAGTTGTGCTTCATACAGTCACCTTGAGACTCCCAAAAATGCCTCGGACATGAGGCAACCATGCCAGTGAGGCATGCAATTTAAACAGACCAAAGTGTATATTGCTTCATTAATCAATATCTGATGTAGTGGAAAGTTTTTGGATGAATGGTTTCTTGGAAACTTGTTTTGGTCTGCAGCTGATCTTGCAAGTGTTCTACAATTTTGTTCAGGATTTTGGTTTGTGTTTCAAGTCTTTTGTTTGTTAATGAAACAAGAAGAGGCTTCCATTGAGGCTCTTACATCACAGGAAGGGGAAGAGTCAAAGAAAGAAGTAATGCACTTATGGAGCTGTGAAGCCCAGGCAGGCAGAGGCAAGAGGATTCACTTTTAGGAGTGTACCAGGATGAAGAGAAACAGCCTTAGAATTAGACACAAATTTAAAGACTAATCCAATTTCTTGATGGATACAGTAGTAAGGAAAAGCACTGGAAACCAGTGAATTTAATGTGGGTTGACTGTGTTTCCAAGCAGTGGAGCCTGGAGGTTCCTGAAAGGTACCTGGGAAGTCTGACAGAGGCATTGAGATATCAATTGATCTTGCAGCAGATAGAGCTGGAGAGGATGTTAACTGGAGTAGTCATGGTTTGCAGTCCCACAAATAAGTATAAAGCAGCATCAGTTTCAGTTTATGCTCATGTAACAGTTCCTACAAGTTCAGCAGCTCAGGAAGAGATGCACTTGGGTTTGGATGGCTTTGCTGTGGGGGAACAGCCTTTGGGATACAGCCATCCCAACCAGTGCAGAGACTGAGCCCTCGGGGAAGAAAAACCACTCTGAGAACATGGCTCCAAGGGTGGAGGGGTCTAGGAGACAAGGGAGAGCAATCCTAATTGGAATGCAAGACATCACTCTCTTGCAAACATGCATAAATTAAGCAAAACCATTGTTCTGACTCCCCTCACACCTGTACCAGTATCTTTTGTACTCTTGTAAACCAAATCTGTACGTTTAAGACGGGAAAGTAAGCAAAGTCTTGTTTGTCCAAGAAGTGAAATGGCAGGTGAGGAATGCATTGTCAACATTTCACAAGACAACAGGAGTATAAATTGCACACAGCTGCTCTCACTGAAGGGCAGGGGAAAGCAAGTGGAGGTCTTCATGTTAAACAAGCAGTAATCCAGATTTCCACTGCATTTGCAACCTGCAGTAGCTGCACATCCCAGGAAACTCTGACCCACAAGAACAACGGAGCGGGAAGGAAGTAATGGATGAAAGAGTAATACTGAATCACATATGGAGGCAGGCAGGGAGCTGCACAGGTGCCTGGAGTGAGGCAGGGGAAGGGAAAAGGAGTCCCATTTATCTATAGATCACAGCCCTGTCTACAACCCTTTCACTGCTCCTGCTTGGAGTGTGGCATTGGAAGCACTGGCAAAAGCAGAACATTCCACCTTTAAATATTTAAATATAGATATAGATTAGATATAGATCTACAGACAGTAGAGCAGAACTCCCTTCTTTGACTTTTCCTGCTGTGTGAGTCTCAGGTACTGAGGTGGGTTTTCCTCCCTACCTCTACACTTTACACGTGTGCAAGAACCCAATCCTGCTCCTGCAGCCAGTGCTGAGCACATGCAAACATTTACGGGTCCCAGACCGGACCCATGAGTGTAAGGGACTGGACAGCTACCCAGACTAAACATGGCCAACCTAACTGTGTGAAAGGTGGGTCCCCAGTGAGCAATGTGTCCCTCTAACACAGCCGACTGCCTGGTCATAACCCAGGGATCTGTCTTCTCTGATAGAGACGAGCTACCCCCAGTGAAACTGGGAGCATGTTTCCTGGCTGATTTGAAGAGAGCTATACTGTCACCAAACAGCATGATTTACTGTGATACCAGCAAATTAGCCTACATCTTTGTTTCCTTCCTTCCAGTGATTTTTGTTTTGCTTAAGCCTGGAATAATGTCTTTCAGTAATGCAGAACCGTGTGTAGGTCATGAATAAGCTAACACCTAGAACCAAAGCTAAAGTGCAGTAAGTCACACATTTGACTAAATAGAGATCCACGGGGAGCTTTTATCACTAAGAAAAATAAGCCGTCCACTGAAAAGGAAGTAAACAGTTACTTCAGTACTGTGAATTGCAGTGTTACCTTCCTCTGATGCTTTGCAATCAAGTTAATGCTGAGAAATAAAGGGAGTGCCTCTTATCACCAGTAATATGGCCTTAACCTTTGCTTTCAACACTGTTTTTGAAGTTAACATTTGCAGAGTTAGGTATCGCTGCAAGTTTGCTTTAGCTAAAACAAAAAGGCTCCTTCCCCCATGGCCTCGTTTAGCAAAATCTCCTTCTGGCTTTCATGGGACTTCTTTTGCCTGTGTCGGAATACCTGAATAATCATGGGCAGAGAGAGAAGAGCAACGCTTTGTGGTGAAAATCCTCCTTCAATACATGCTAAAGTGTCTTACTCCTGGCATGAGAGTCGAAATAGTGCCAGATGTGAGGAAACATCGGAGGACTTAGTATGCCAGATGAGCAAGGATTTGTGTGAGAAGGGGTGATTTTTCTCAGTAGTACAGAAGGTACTTTGGATGCGTTTCCCCTAGGAAAGTCTTTGCAAAGTCTTTGGGCATCCATGAGTTGACATCACCCCTTTGCAGTGTGTCACATACTGGCTTAATGAAACAAAAATAACTATGCTAAGAAAAGACTGTCCAGGAGAAACCTAACGCTGTGATTTCTATATAAGGGTCTTAAACAAGTGGTGCAAATGCTTCATCCCAGTCTCATATCCTCCAGTTTTAAAGGCAATGAGGCCATTTATCACTTAACACAGGACAGGCCAGAAAACAACTTGCTAACTGGCCCATCTACCAGTTTGAGCAAGAGCAAGTCTCCTCCAGAGACAGTCAGTTCCAAGGCAAACCTTTTCATGATGGAGGCCTGTGTTGCATGTCTTTATTGTTAAATTTAAATTGCCAGTAATGACGATAGGGAGAATTCAGAGCACCTTCCACAGAGAAGGAGAAGCCCAGCTCTCCCTCCAGAAATTTATGCAGGGAGAGAAGAGAGGCCTGGCTCCAAAGCCAGTGAAATGAACGTGTGCTTTCCCACCGACTTTGGAGAGCTTTGCCAAAGCCACACTGCAGTGGTCCCAGCTTGTTCTACCTTTTGAGTGTTGCTGACACGCTGGGGCTGGCACTACAAACAGAGAACTTTTGACACCAAGTTCATTACTGAAAACTAACATCTACAGATGCAGTAATAATCCAGTATGCAAAACGAAGAAAAAAAGAAAAAAGCACAGGAAAAAAATAGCTGAAATCTGGGCTTCTATGCAAAATTTTACGCTTTTCTCTTAGAAGAAGAAACAAAGAAATTGTCCTACCTGGCTGTTCTGTGTCTTCTGATCTACCTGGAGCTGTTTGTCACCACGACGAGCAGAAGAGATGGTTTTCAGCACCATGCAAAGAGCCGCAGCTTCTGTTAAGCTCCCTGGACGGTTCCCCCGCAGAGCACGCCAGGCTCGTCCCCAGCCGGGAGGTGAGGCTGGCGGGGGAACACCGCGCTTTCCAGGATCCCAGCCCGTGCAGGGGCACGCCGAACGCGGGCCAGGAGTTACAGGATGTCTCGGTGTGTTCCGTGTCCTCGATAAGGACTGCGAGGGGAAAGGCAAAGTTCCCGGGGCTGTGGGTGGAACGTGGCACTGTGCAGCACTGAGTAAATAAAAAACAAGCGATCGTTTGACTCGGGTGTGACACCAGGTATTACAAAGGTTTATCCACCATAGGCAGGACTCTGGGTTTCATCGAAGAGAAATGCAGCCTGAGAACCCGGTGGTGCACCCAGCTTGCAGCTAAAGCAACAGCGAGACCTTGAGCTCAACTTTCGGCAGCCAGCGGATTTGTCTTCTTGGACAGCACTCACATGGAGAATTTCAATCACAAAATACGTGTTTTCTTACAGGTCAGACATTTCACTGCCTCCTATAAGGACGTATAAAATGCATGCAACTTCTGTGGGATAGTTGCTTGTTTGAGGCGTTTTTTACAACAGGATCCTGATTCATGTTTCTGGATTCCATGGTTATGAGAAAAAAGCACGTAGGTTCAGCTTTTGACACAGTTTTTTTTTGTTTCAATGCCCTCTTCAGACTAAATAAAACGTTTACAAAGATAAATCTGAGATAGAGAAGAGACAGAGCTAATCTAAAAAGGCCACCTAAGTACGACGGTGATACGGTGCAATATGAAAACTTGTGATAAAATTAAATTGTCTAAGTAATGACATTTATCTGCAACACCAGTACTGCATACTTTCCTACAGTATGATAATGCAAACTTCCAGTGCCAATTCACAAGCTTTGATTTGCTCCTTTAAGGTCTTTTTGCCACCTACTTTTAGGTTTAATGACACCCTCTGCCTGAAAAATTCCAAATGTGTCAGGTTTAAATAGATAAAGATTTTTTTCAAAGAAACTTTTTTTTTAACATTCTTTGCAATATGCTAAATTATTGAAGCCGTTCTAAAAGGTAATTCACACCTCCTTAACCACCTTATCTGTTTCGGGGGGAGGGGGTAAGGGGGGGTTTCTTCTCTCTGTTCTTGGTTAATGAAAAGAGATCCATCAGTACCACTGTTCCCTGCAGCCTTTTTCAAGCTATACCTATTCTTTGGCTTTCAGTGCAGCAGATGGGATGGCAAACATAGCAATGAAAGCTTACAATTTTATTTAAAGATCTCTCAGTAGATAATGGGCCATGGTTATGACTAATAGAGTCATGTGGACACGACCTAGAGAAGGAAGGATAACAGCCCGAGCAACACTGAAATGAGACTCAAATCCCCTCTCACATCTGTGACCGATCCTGGGCGAGTCAATAAATGCTGCTGTGCTCCTCTTTCCTTACTCATAAAAGGGAATAATAATGCTTCACTTCATCAAGAGACCAAGCAGGAGACTTTGGCAACTACAAGGTGTTTAGAGACACACCAGTGATGCCTCAGAACGTGAGAATTTCTAAGTTTCTTTCATGTAACAAAGGCAGAGGCTGTCCCAAAGTCCTGTTTAACACACTTTTTTTTTCTCCTCCAAAATGGGAATAATCACATTTCTGTGAGGCACAAATGAATAAGCTCTTTTTCTGTTGACTTTCCAGTTCTTGTATTGGTTCATGATACTGTTATTGAAACAGATGGTCTTCTTAAGGAAAAAAGGTGCCACAGAGTGCAGTAGAAATATGACAGCCTCTCCTGTTAGCATTTTGCCTCCAAGACCTACAGCTATGAGTCAGCGAGCTGATAGGAAGACTTTTACATAGCATTCAGAATTAGTCTTGGAGGATACACAAAATTACAATTCTTTCCTGTCTTTGCTGTGTTGGTCACTAAAATAAAAATAACTTCAAATTAACAGTGGTTAACAATTTGGAGCCAAGAGTACAGCTTTAGATTCATGTTTTTGTAGCATGAGAACTCCTTTCGTTTGGAGTTTAAAAGCTACTGTCTAAGAGTGATGCAATATTTAAGGAAAAAAGAAAGACATGCTGCTGCCTGATAAAAAGCCGTGTTGCAAGAGCTGCTTGCGTGATCTGCTCTTCCCTTAATGACCCTCAGCACTTTTCCAGAAGATTTCTTCCAGAGGAGTTCTTTCAAAAGTTGTTGTCTCCTTTGCAAAATACAATGTTTTGGGGAGCATTTCCTCTTTCTCCCATCTTGTGGACTGTGGGTTGCACCAATAACCTTTTTTTCTCATGCTCTGTGAATTCAGTGTCTGTTCAGAGCTACTGAGGGAGTTTTTTTGCCCTCGGTTTCTGCCTTAGAAATATCCTGCTGTGCTGTGGCTTCCTCCTGGAGCTGTCATGTGCTGAGAAAGAGGCATGGCAATGGACAGACCTCTCGTGATTTCTTGTGGACACTCATCCTGCCAGCAATAAGCACACATCCTGGGATAAGAAAATTTAGAATGACGCTGTGACAGGGAGTTATATCTTAGTTAGCCAGGAGTTTTGTCACTTTTTAAAATTTTGTAGTGAACTATGCTTAATTTGTTAAGGAATGTTTGCCGTGATTTCAGCTGGTTTTGATTTAAATTGGTGTTGGCTGAGTGTCCGTAGAAAACCCTGAGAAATCACCTCACTGCACCTGCAGAAAGGAACTCCACGGATCCATACCCCTTACAGGGGGGTAAGTTCTTACGTTCTTGAGTTCTGCCCTTAGAGAACTTAATCCATAGCTGAAGAACAAAATTCAATAAAGAATTGTTTAATGGTTATCATGTAACTAGAGATGAATTAGATGTCATAGAACAAGAAAGATATCTTGAGAAAGTTAAGGAGTCAAAGGCCTATACACCCCAGAAAACTTGATTAATACATTGCAGGTGCAGTAAGGGACCCACTTCATAGGCTTGTACACCTCAGAAAACTTAATCAATGGCAATGGTTTAGCCAGGACAGCAAATTTAATAAAGCACTGTTTAGCTACATAAAACTTGGGTTATTCCTTAAACAAAGATAGATGAGATATTCTGGTAGTAATTAAAAGAAACGAAACACCTATACCATGATGCAATAAATTGGGCAGACTTTTGGGAGTGTCTATAAAAAAATCTTGGATGTTACAGTGTATATAAATGCCTGAAAATTGTTTTTTCTTTGAACATGTTTATGGCAAATAAATTCTCGGTATGTTCCCTATTTTGACTCAAACTTGTTATTAGGAGTGTTTGTCTAACAGCTTTTTGATGTTAGATTTAAAGCTTTTTGTTTCAACTGGTAGATGAAGCACCAGGTATTTGGGTTTGGCCCTTCCGCATATCCAAAAAGAAGGATAAAATCTAATGGAAGAACAGGTCCTGAAACACAGATGTATTCATCAGTCACAAAATTTCATTCAACATTTTGGACAAGGACTATCCCTACTTCCTTCTCCAGGTCTTGCCATGCAGGCCACAAAGACCATACAGGTCATCAGATATACATAACTGGGTCTCTAAGAACGTGTATTGGTTGGGTGTGAAGAGAATTGAACACTTTGATTTACGGACACCAAACCTCAGACTGGTTTGGCACAGAACTTCCTGCAAACAAAGAGAGGTTCCTACAAACTATCAGGGCAGTTTCATGGGACATCCACTTTAGGACAAAACGCACCCCCAGAAGCTCCTGTTTGCCCCCGTCATCAGACTGGAAGCTGATTTGGGGAAAAAAAAAAAAAAAAAAAAAAAAAAAAAATTTGGATTTTTTCCCTTANGAAAAAAAAAAAATTTGGATCTTTTCCCTTATGGTATTCCCCTTAAACACCAGGAAATTATCTCACAGGAATTAAGAGTGTTGGCCTTGGAAGGCGACACGGCTGGCAGCCCAGCTGAGGTGCCTTTACACCAACGCACGCAGCCTGGGCAACCAACAGGAGGAGGTGGAAGCCAGTGTGGTGTTAGAAAACTGTGACCTTTACTGAAACTTGGTGGGACAAACTTGCCATTACTGAAACTTGGTGGGACAAATCCCATGACTGGAGTGCGACTATGGATGGCTACAGGCTGTTCAGAAAGGACAGGGCAGGAAAGGGGGTTTGCCCTCTGCATCAAGATGTGGATTGAGCGTGAAGAGTTGTCTTTGAAGAACAGTCACGAGCAAGTTGAAAGCCTGTGGGTATGAATCAGGGACCAAGGAAACAAAGGGAACCTTGTGGCTGGTGTTTACTACAGGCCCCGATCAAGGGGAGCCTGCTGCCAAAGCCTTCTTGCTCCAGCTAGAGGAGGCATCGTGCTCACAGGCTTTTGTCCTGCCGCGGGACTTCAACCTCCCCACCATCTACTGGGAAAGTAGCACAGGGAGCTGCAGGCAATCCTCATGGAATGGAGGATAACTTCTTGAGCCAGGTAATAGACAGCCCTGCCAGAGGGGATGTGATACTGAATCTGTTGAGCTCCAACGCAAAAAAGATAACTGGGGACATCAAGACTGGAGGCAGCCTGGGCCACAGTGACCGTGCATTGATGGAGTTTTAGAGGGATGTGGTCAGGTAAGGAGTAAAGTTGGGCTCCTGAACTTTAGGAAAGCAGAGTTCCAGCTCTTCAGGGAGACCGCCTCTGGGACACTGCCCATAGGGACAAGGAATTGGAATAGAGCTGTCAGATCTTTAAGGACATGTCCAATAAAGCACAATCGCCAGGAGCATGAAGTCAGGCAAAGAAGGTTAGAGACCAGCATGGCTGAGTAGGGAACTGCTGGTCAAACTAAAGGGAAAGCAAATGCACCAGCAGTAGAAGCAAGGGCAGGTAATCTGGGAAGAGTATGGAGACAAAATACGGTTTTGCAGCGATGGTGTAAGGAAGGCCAAGGCAAAGATGCAACTGAACATGGCAAGGCACACAAAGAACAGCAGGGAGGGCTTCTACGGGTATGTTAACCAGAAAAGGAAGGTCAAAGAATGTGCAACCCCCCGATGTCCTGTGTCCCCCTTGACCTGGACAAGCCTGAGGGGTGGGTCCATGGGAACATCATAAGGTTTAATAAAAGCAAGTGCAAGGCCCTGCACCAGGGTCAGGGCAACCCCCGGTATCAGCACAGGCTGGGCATGAACAGACCCAGAGCAGCCCTGCCCAGAAGGACTTGGGGGTGCTGGTGGGTGAGAGGCTGGACATGCCCTGGCCGTGGCACTCACAGCCCAGAGAGCCAAACGTGTCCTGGGCTGCATCCAGAGCCCCGTGGGCAGCAGGGCAGGGAGGGGATTCTGCCCCTCTGCTCCGCTCTGGTGAGACCCACCTGGAGCACTGCATCCAGCTCTGGGGTCCCAGCATGGGAGGGACAGGGACC
>VZTF01007886.1:0-13947 GCA_013397755.1 Cnemophilus loriae | reverse complement strand
AGGCTGGATGGGGCTCTGAGCAACCTGGTCTAGTGGAAGGTGTTCCTGCCCATGGCAGGGCAATTGGAACAGGATGATCTTTAAGATCTGTTTCAACTCAAACCATTCTATGAATCTATGTTCTGACTCGCTGGCATTAAAGCATTGTCTGCACAATATAGTGACAACTGGTGAGCTCTGGTTATGTCTGCTTGAAGTTATTGCCAGACAAGTCAGTCACAAAGGTTTTCAAATTTTCTTTCTTTCTTTTTTTTTTTTTTAAATACATCTTTTCAGCCACTGAGTTCAAAACAGGGTCTCTCACAAAGACTTGCACTGTCACAATCCACGTCAGATGAATTGTGGTGCTGATCTTAGGCAGAGGTTAACTCCTTAAACCAGCATTAAGACTGAAACCAGTGTCTTATGGGAGTGTGCCTTCACACATGGCAGAAATAACAGCAATAGAAGTCTCCCAGTGGTGCCTACACCATGGGCCAGAGAGTGGATGTGACTGAAATGAGGGAAGAACAAAACATCTGCTGTTCAATATTCAGCCTGACCATTTACTGAGAACCCTATTCTACGAAGAGTATTTGCAATAAGGCAGCATTAACTTGCCTTCAAAGACATGACTTAAATCTCTGGAGGGAACTCCCATGTATATTCAGGACAGCTACCCAAACTCACTTGCAGAATTTAGAAGTCTCCTACTGAGAAATATGCCAGCAGATGCTTCCTGACATTTAATGCTAAACATGTTATAATGGGGCTATAAACAGCCTTTCACTCTGAAACATATGAAGGAATAGCTTAAGACCCCAGGGAGGGACAGCTCTGTAGAAATGGGTTTGTTGTTCCTGATTAGGATTCAGACAGCCCTCCCTGGTGTTGTTAGTACTGGTTTGATTTGTTCTAAGGCATGTCAGATGTTTGTTGCACAAACAGACTCCCTGATGCTTTCATCATGATGGAAAATTAAAAATAAGAGGTGTTAAGTAAAGAACGGGTGCCACAATCTGAGTCTAAAAGCAGCACATGGTCATGTAGTCACTACAACCCACTGCTGTCATGAGAACTCCTGACCAAGGTTTCCATTTTAACTTTTGCTATAGTGTGGTTGTCACCTTCCAGTGAATTTCAAGAAGATTCATGTTCCTGCTTCCCTTTGGCTGCTGTGAAAAGTCTCAGTTTCCCAAGAGTTTGTGAGGATATCAGTGACGTAACCTTCAAAGCAAAAATTTCTAAGACTTCCGGAAAAACTTAGGTTTTTCAGTCATGGCTGAATACCTGAAGAGAAACCTTTTGTCTCTCTGACCAGCAGTTCAGTGTAGAGAACATTACAAGAAAAGGACATTAAAAGTCATGAGAGGCATGTGTATAAAACAGCAGCTAAAGTACAGTAACAGAATAAAATCTGGCCCCAATAAAGATGAAACTCAACCTCAGATAGGGGTCAGTGGTGTGTTCAGAGCTCATTTTGTTGGAGGTAGGTCAGATCTCGTGCAAGGTTTCTCCTTAGATTCATCTCACTTTTTCTGTGATTGAAATTAACATCATTAACATGATCCACAATTAACATCATCAGTGTGGTTCACAGGTAACATCATTAATTAGACAGAACTTTGAATTTACAACAGGATCATAAATTAGAATTTGACCCTACGCACCTAACAGTGCAAAGCAAAAGATCTCAGCATGTGTTGAACTTGAAATTGTTTAACACACATGAACTTCTACAATGAAAACATTTAAAATATTATTGCAAGTGATTGCCGGCATATGTCTGTCTGGCATCATCCACCCTGAACTGGTCAGGGAACTCTAAAACATCACAAAATACTTTTATTTAACATATCCAATATGCAATCACAACAGTGTTCATTGAGAACAGCATAGTGCAAACAGTATTAATCTCCCACAAAAGCAGACTCAGACATACCAATACCCATTATGGCAGAGGAGAAATTTTGGTGAGGGACTTCTAGAAGCTTAATGGCTGACATGTTTATAATAAAACGTTAGAGTTAAAACACTCCCTCGGGATGACAGGCAAAGCAGAGCACATGAGACTTGGTTTCCCCTTGTGGAATGAGTTACTGAGGGCCATTTTCTGTCCCAGATAAGTCAGAAATGAAGCTAACATACTATGTGCTAACTGAGGATTAGCCAAAGGGTTTGTATTTTCCAGGCCAGGTGGCTGTTTCCAACCTGCAGTATTAGGCAGTCAGTGCCAAGGGCCCTCAGTGAAACTGACCTGCTGCGTCCACCATATGAGAATACATCCCACTGCTCAAATCTCCCAAATTTGCTTTACTGAAAACCTTATATAGATTTTGGCTTTTCATTATTTGATGTGTCCCAAGAGGTGCTTGAACATGCCAAGACTCTGGAATAGGTTTAAGGAGGAAAAACTAGGCAGGAATTATATTTTTCTTAGACTTTTCACATATTCTCATGTTCTGAGCCTGTGAAGAACTTTCCGTCTCCTCCCAGGACCATTTGAGTTAAGGCAATATCACAGACATACCTAAAAGCTTGTGTTTAACCCAGCAATATTATTTAGGCTTTTGAAAAATGTTGTCTGACAAATAAGAACAAGAGAAATAATTAATTTCAACATTGATAACCCCAAGTAGAGTTTAAATTGTCAGGGGAGTAAGTTAAACAATGATGTTGCCTCGTTAGCATCATTTCCCCTTTTCCCTACATGTTTTTGGGGCGCCTGAGTATGTTCCTTGCGTGCTGGGAGCGTCAGATCTTGAGACATGCAAATTCAAAACCGCTGTCTCTGATATCCCCCAGCTACAGAAATAAACTTTTGGTTTAGGTTTGCAAAATCATCAAACTTCCTGCTTTCTCCCATCTCCTCTCAAGAAAAGATAAATGCTCACTATAACAGGTGGCCTACTTACCTAAGGCTTTGATCTCTCTCAACTCTGCTCACAGATTTCTGGAGGAGCCCCAGTGTACGTGAATTTACAACACAGCGAGCTGCTGTGCTTTCCAAGAGAGCTGGTTTCAGCACCGCGTCTGCAAGACTTCAAAGGAGAGGGGAAAGTTATTTTTCTACTTATCGCTCCAATTTCCCTCTCCACTGCCTCTGGACACTGTCAGTCCTAGGAGATCATAGAATGGCTTGGGTTGGATGTGACATATTTTGGGACAGGCTCTACACTGAACTTCAACGAACCATATCTAAGGAGAAATACGCTCGTGAGATGCTTCGGGGCATTTTTTTATTTCGTTGCAGGAATCAGAGTGTGAAATACTACCACTAGATATACTGCCCTTTTCTTCAGACACACAAACACACATTTATGTGTTATCTTCCACTTCGAAACAGCTACCTGAACCAGTAGGCAAGCCTGTGACCAAGCCAGCAGTGTCCTGCAATCTCATGGGAAAAGTGCTGAGACCTTGGCAAAGCATGGACAATATTTTGAGGGCTTGGATTCCTGCCCCCTCATTGAACTGCAGTGACCAGTTCACAACTATTATGCCAGTTGGTCACCTGAGAGCTTTTCCAGGTCTCCAGGCATAAATCATGGCTGCATACCAGCTCCTGCACTGCTGGGTATTGCCCTTACCTGTAATCTCTCACCACCCTGAGAAACTGTGGATGGTTCATGCCTAGAAATGTTCAAGGCCAGGCTGGATGGGGCTCTGAGCAACCTGTTCTCGTGGAAGGTGTGGAAGGTGTCCCTGGCCATGGCAGGGGGCTGGAACAAGACGGTCTTTAAGGCCCCTTCCAACCCAAACCATCCTGTGATTCTGTGATGACAGAGCCACCCTTCCAGTTGTCCCTTCTGTTCTGGTGGTTGATTTAATGCCAAGCATTCAACACAAGAATACACACCGTGATTGCACGGCCCTTGGCACCACTGCAGGCTGTCATGAAGAACCAGAAAAGTCAGCTTGCCTGACAGCGTGAAAATTAACCAAAATTTGTGTTATTTTTCTGTTAAAATAGCACTTAATGCTATTTTAAGAATTACTATTTTAACAATTATTATATATATGTAGCAATGCTCTATAATTTTATTTAAAGTATTTTTTCCGAGACAATCATGATTTCTCATGAGTTTCATCATGTCTCGTGAGCCTTTGTTCCAAGTTCTTTATTAATAAACTCATTGTGCCATACTGGAGCAATATCCCTGCCACACCTAGGTCCAAACAAAAGCAATTAACAATAAACCTGGCAGGGAGAAGCGTGTGGCTGGCTGGAGTGGCAGCTGGCCAGCAAAACCACAGCACTTGCAGGATCTCATGCCTGTATGTCTGCACAGCCCTGGATTGTGCAGTATCAGCCTGCCCAGGGTAGGATCCTAAGGGAGGCAGGACCTTAAGCAGTGATGAAGAGTGTGTTGGTCCTGGCCGAAGGCCCACGAGCAGGCCAGGACTCAGGCATGTTGGAGTAGCAGGTATGTGGGAATTCTGCTTATGCTGCCGTGCCTTAGAGAAAACGAGGTTTGCTTTCCTGGCACTGGACAAGAAAATTTTATCCTCACCAAATACCCAGCGTCAGTGTTTCTAGTTCTGCGAAGTGGTCCACTACCTAATTGCAAAACACCTGCTCCATGGAAATGACAAACCTGGGAGGCTGTGGGCCCCCAAAGGCTAACCAGAGACCTGTGTAGTCTGGGTAAGAAATCCACCCAAATCAAATCCATTCTCCAAAAGTGACAAGTTATGAAAGAAATGGAAGCAAAATCTCTGCTGGAGGAAGTTTTGCTTTCCGGATTTGTAGACTACTGACATTTTGTTTTATGTTCAGGAATACTTGAAAAAGTGGAAATGAAAGAACTTCTGCCTAGGTTTCCTATTCTGAAGAACTCTCTAGTCAGATTGGGTGCTCTGAGGAACAGGCTGGGTGTAGATGAGAAGGTGGTAAGAACCCAAACCACTAACTGACAAAAACACCTCTGTTCTCAGAGGGCTGACCTGCTCATTGCAGGCAGCGGGATTAATTGAGAGGCCTCCCACAGGCAAGGCCTTTTCATGGAGAAAGCTTCACCTGGGACAGGGATGCCAAAGGAGCTTGGAAAGTTACTTGAAGACGAGCTGGGTGGAAACTCCCTGCATCTCCAGTCAACGTGACCTGAAAGAATACTTCTGCTTGATCCCAAGTCCATTAACCACTATGATCCTGGGAATTTGAGTGAGATGCTAGGGCCTGGTTCCAGCTGGGATCGGAGGGAGAGAGCATGGCCAAGACATTGTGGAATTCAGTACCACCTCATGTCATTGCCAGGGGAAAAGCGACACTCACTTCCAGGAAGAAGGATGTTCCTTTCCAGTCAGGAGGAAGCCTGGGGTGGTGGGGAAGACAGGGTCAGTATATTGCCGCGGGCTTTCCGTGTAAATTGTTTCTTTGTCCCATACCTTTTGTTATTATTGTCACTGTTACTGTTCATTTTCTTATCTCGTTGCTGCTTCCAGTAAATCGTCGTTATCTCTTTGTGTTTTGTGTTTTCAGCTGGATGGGGAGTGGCAGTGGCAGTGTGCTTTTTGTTGAGGTTATTTTTTTTGGTTTTTTTTTAGCAGGACTACTAAATTGTGGAATACCATTCCTAAACCATGACATGCAGCAAACAAAAGTTTAAGAAAAGGGAAGCTTTGAGGTGCCTATAAACCATGGAGGAGTGTGTAAGATCAGTCTCTGGTGCTTCACAGGAAAGCTGAGTGAAGGAAACTTGTATTTAGTTTTAGCTTATTTCTAAGGAGCTGTTCCGTGAGAAGGGGAAGGGTGGGATACTGCCTGATCCTTCCAGGAGGCTTCTGAAATAGCTAAATACATGGCTTGGCAATGGTGTGTTATCTCATGGCATTTCTTTCTTCCTTGTTCTGGACTGACTAGGTTCGTTTGGGTTCATTTCAGCAACTAATGCTGCTCTGGTAAAGTTGCAGATAGACAACACCAGTTAAACTCCCCCACTTATTTGCTCTGAACACCTGAGCTTCTGTCACAAATGTATAATAAAGAAACAGTGTCTCGAAGTCTCAAACCGAGTAAATTAGTATTAGAAAACTAAAAACTCCCAAACCATTAGCCAACAGGGCAAAACACCAAGAGCTGATCTCTGTTACTTAGAGTTTTTGCAGCAAGATAAAGAATATTTTTCTGGTAGAGTTGACAAATGTGTCCAAAGCTATTGAGCTCCATACAGAGTTCAGTGGTGGTGCACTATGGCCTGGGCAGTGCAGTAGATGAGGTGAAATGATCTGCTGGTCCTTCCCTCGCTCTAATTTTACGGATGTTAAACAGAGAATCATAGAATCACAGAATGGTTTGGGTTGGAAGAGACCTTAAAGATAATTTCGTTGCAACTTCCCTGCTGTGGACAGGGATGCCACACACTAGGCCAGGCCCTGAACATCTCCAGGGATGGGACATCCTGCAGTCATCATTGCTCTGGTGAATATAAGAAAAGTCTGCAGTGAGTTGGGCAGATGGTGGGGCGGTAAATGACGAGAGAAGTGGTGGGCTGTTCTCTCACAGAAGTTGAAGGCCTTTATTAAAACTCGTGCTAGAAACGCTTTCTGCCAAGTCACACTTCTCTGTCAGTGTTCTCAAACCACATTACCTGACTCAGATGAAACCTGCAGCATGGACAAAATTGGCTGCAGCATCATTAGCTCTTAGTTTACTGATGCTCGTTTATGGTGGTGCTCTGCAGAACAGATGTGAGCTCTTACCAAGGGTGAGCTGTTACTGCTTTGGCATCAGGATGGCACGAGACAGACACTGGAGACTGAGATGTATCAATGTCAAGAAGTAAAACACACTTCTTTATTTCCCATTTCATCATCCCACACCATGCAGGAAAAACTAAAGGCAGATATCCCCAAGCCACGTTACCTTCTTGTCCCTATTTCCCCTTAGTTCAAACCTCATACATACTAGGTAAAAATTTTGAAATTTCAGCAAAATTGCTGATTACTACAGTTAGGCAGATGGCACAGAAGAATTCTGCCGACTTTTTTGATGTCAAAATCAAAAGACTGGACACAGGTACAACTCTCCTTGGCTATCTGGACAAGAAAAGATGTTGTGACATACAAGATAAAGCCAGTAAATGATTAGTAAGGGGCAGAGAGGAAAAAGACTTCCCAGGCAAAATGTATCAATCTCCATATTGTTTATGGCTATTTTCAGTGGAAAAGCATTTGTTGGCATCACTGCAGCTATGAAATTTAAGGGCTGTATATTGCTTGAAGAGGCATCTTTTTATTGTGATAGGGATCAAATCTGACTAGGGAAGGGTGATCACCAAGTGCCATCATGCCAGTTATCAGATGGCTGCTGGGAAGTGTGGCTTGTACCTGCTGGCTTATGGGAATACGTGCTTCTACTGGCAGAGAAATGTAGGAACCATTTGAACATATGAGGTTGTGAGCTGACCCGGTGGGAGGGGTTTGGTTTGTTATCCTGGGGCTGACACATTCATGTTTTCCCTTTTTCATGAGTGCTCCTCCCAAGAAAAGTCACTGGGGCTACAAATGTGTGAAGCAAAACTTCCTCTGACAGAGATTTTGCTTTAATTTCTTTCGTAACTTGTCACTTTCAGATTTAATAATGTGCAGCGCTCACCCAGCGACTGAAGCCTTCATAGCCTCCTTCATTTGGGGAATAATGGCAGGAGTTTAGGTCATTTGGGCTCCAGCTGAAAGAACAATATATTGTTCTTCCTGCTTCCAGTGTCTAGGCTGGAGTACAAGCTCCCCTCAGCAGAAAAACGTGCAAGGGCTGCTCTGCAGTGCTATCAGGTGTTGTCAGGAAAGGATGGCTTGCAGGAATCAGCTGTAATACAGTAGCTTCATATCCAGCACTGGCCATGGTCTCCCACTTTTGCTCCTGGCTGTTTTCTAAAAGGCTGCGTGGGTTTGTTGGAAAATGTTTCAAAACTGAGCAAGAAACTTTCCTGAAACACAGAGGGTATTTATGTCTTCAAACTACACATGCACACACACACAAATACACACACACAGGGGAATAAGCTATTGCTGCTGCCAAGCTTTGAGAGAAAACCTTGGTTTCTATTGTGTTTTTATTGCATCTGTGATGGTCATCCTCAGAAACTTCCTCCTTTGATGAAACTGATGACCTAGGCCTGACTCCAGGCACATGAAAATAATTCCAAATAAGGACCTGCAGCCTGACAAGCTGCTGTGCTCCGGAGAAGGATAAACTGACCATTTTTATCAGCAGCTTAAATTAAAGGAAGCTTTTTGACTTCATCACCCCTTCCAGCTGCCAAAGCCATACACCTCTCTGCACCTCTAACTGTGATTAGGAAGGAGGCAAATCGCTGTAAATTGTATTTTCTGCTTCTGGAGATGCTGACAGACAAGGCTTATGTTCCTTAGTTTGCCCAGCACCAGTAGGTAATGAAGGAGCCTCGAGAAAGAGCATCTCGAGGGTGTAGGGCAGGGGGGGAAGAGAAAAAAATATTCCCAGCAGGCAGTGAGAGCACTTCTTTCTTTGCAGAATTCAGTTAATTTAGATGCATCTCCCGATAGGTTCATTCACAGGGTTGGTGTTCTCACATTATCAGAATTATGGAAAATAGATGAAAATCTTTTTGGCTGACAGTTGTCATTACAGGAAAACAGCATCTCAGCAACTGGTGAATAGCTGCTATTAATCATGGCAATACCAGATGTGACAGCTGACAGGTTTTGTCACTACACAGTCACAGAGATGATAAAAGGAGGTGTTATTCTGGGTTTAGTTCCAATAAGAAGCAAGAATACTAGAAAGAGTAACTTGTCCAGTGAATAGTTACCTGTAGTTGATACGTAAGGATAAGTAAAAGGTTTTTGATTTCTGAAACAACAACAAAAGACAAAATCAAAAGCAAAATCAAAGCAAAATCAAGTAAAGATAAATAATAACAGGTTAAAGTTCATCTGAGTTAATCTTGCCAAGGAAACAGAGGAAGATATAAAGGTTCTTTGAGGTGCATAGATTGAGAGTACTGAGCACTATGTACTTTGTCATGGCAGAACTTGAAGCTAATGCCTTTGTCTCAAAGTGAAACAACTACTGGACTGGAAAAGGTCTTTGACACAGTTTGTGATGAGTACTGCAGGCCTGTGGACATCCTGAGTGCTTGGAGGTCAAAATTTTATGTGGTATTCATTGAAAACTTTCAATATGCTTACATTATTTGTCACGTAGTGTTTTATATTGTACTGAAATAACCAATGTTACACTTCCAGACTTCTGCTTGTCACTTGCTGGCTGCCAAAAACCATCGCTCTTCTTTCCCAGTGCACAACTGCTCTGATTCCCAGAGTCTTTTCCAAAACACCAAATGTGCAAAGGAATCAGCTCAAGCATCTCACAAACTCACTGTTGCTCAACGTTAAGCAGGATTGTGGTGCTAGAGGTCCCCATGCAGGACTGACAGATGTCACCAGGGTCTGGATTAGAGAGGCACAGTTCACCTGCCTGCTGTTCTGCCCCTCTTTGACTTGGAAACATTTAGGAGAGAGGAATTTGCAAAGGTGGTTGCAATGCTGTGGTTCTGGTTTGCTCTCTCCTCATAAGTCATTATGGTTTCTTGAGATTCTGAGCTTGCTGGTGTGATGCTGGAGCGTTTCCTTGGTGTTTTGGTGTGAGGCAGTTCCTGGGGACTCTGCTGAGCCTAAAGCCTGTTTCATAGTCGTGATGGCTGAGGGACAGCCTTCAAAGGGAGCTTGATGTCCTTTCTGTCATATGCTTTTTGTCAGGAAGAAGGCGGGCAAGGACAGGTAGATGAAAAAAGTCCCACAAAAGGACTTGGCCTCAGATACCACCCTCAGGGAAAGAAACTGCCCAAAACGGAAAACAAGGAAATAGAATATACTGTGCTATGGTCACTAGAAGTTCAGAGGGCTCAAATTCCCCTGATCCCTGGGAAAGGATCACTTCCATGCTACATTTCTGGTAACACTGACACGTGGAGCTGAAGGCAGAGAGGATCTATTCATCTGTGAAGGTGGAGCTCTTGTCCAAAATATATGCCATACCCAAGTGACTTCTGAGTTTTGCAGCTGACTTGAGCATTCAAGGCTTTAGAAGTCTTGAAAAACAGTAAAAGGAAGGATGGAAAGAGAATGGAGATGCAACATGGATTTGGCAGAGCTAGAATGTGCAGAACCACCTTAATCCTGGCTCTGATCAGTGATTTCCCAACCTATTCAAGGTGTACATTTCTGAAAATTGGCTCCATTGCTTCTGAGATGATGTGGGAGCAGTGGCTGCTTGCAGGAATAAAGACATGATAGGAAGAGGCATTCCATGTCATTTGTGAGCCAGCTGAACCTTCCCACACATTGTGGGTGAGCAAACTTAATTCTAGGTACATATCTGAAAGCTCAAATCTAGATGGACTCATAAAAACCCCCACTGAATACAATGTGAGATGGGAATTCCTGATGAAAGGACTATGGGGTGACATAATAGAAATGGGCAGAGAAATATGAGAAGACCACAAAGACAGGGACTGATAATGAGAAGTACTTCTTAAAGCTAGGAGAAAGTGATGCTGGAGAGGCTGTACATTAGAGAAACGAAAAGCAGTTACACACATGGAACTGGAAATGGAGAGCACTGCTTATGAGCAAAAACCCAGCTCTTGTCTGGTGCAGCAGAACAAAGTTTAGTGAAGACAAAAATGTTATCCAAGCACCAGGAGACTTTACTGTGATAAAAAACACTGGTGCAAGAACAAGTATTTCTACATTGGACATAAATCTCAGGCAACAACTGAGAAGAAAAAATACCAGAGAAATGGGATCCTGAAAAAAATCCTCCAGCATCCACACTCCAAGTTTAAAAGAGGAGTCTGAGGGATTATATACCACAACCCCTAGAGAGGGCTCAGACCCACAGTGAATATTCCACCAAGCTCTAGGGAATACTGCCAGCCTTGTTAGGCTATTGCAGATGTTCACAGAGCCACGATTTCTCTAGAAGGGAGGAAATGAGAGCATAAGAGCAGAAAAGGAGGAAGATGACATGTCTGGAGGAAATTCCACGAACAGCCTGACCTACTTCACTGCCATTCCACTGCCTACTCCCTCCTTGATGCTGTCCAGAAACTGAATCCCACATTTCAAGTGCCGTCTGCCTTCTCAGTGCCTATGCTAGTCACTCCCAGCCTTCTTATCTCCATCCATCAATTTGCTAATCTCTTCCAGGAAGGCTGATAAACCACCCTTCCCACTCCTGCCCATGGGTCTCTGCTCTCATCCATCACACACCCAGAAACACAACATCCTTTCCCATATGGACCTTTTATCCCCACCATATGCACACAAGCACACATCATCCCTTTGAGTCCAGCTATCTCACTCCTCCAGCAAAGCTTTCTGATGGTGTCATGGACCCAAGTTGGCCACAGCTTTGAAGGTGATTTCCCAAAGATCAAAAAGTCTCTGAAATTCAAAAACCAGGCTTGTTTTCTCTCCCTCTATTCCTACAAAATTGTTTAATATTTTAAAATATTGGAAGTCTAGAAATGAAAGGATCATCAAAAGGTCTCAACCATCCACCAGTTCTCATCAGGGTGACTTCTTTCTTTCTCAGGCTGACTTCCCAAGTTGCAGCAACCTCTTGAACTTCCCCTTTTGGGATCCTACAAAAGGTCTCCGTGTCACTGGGAAGGTCTGGCACCATCTCTGCTTCTCCTAGCAGCATGACAGTATCCTCTGATGAAAAACAGAAGTGTTTTTTGAATTACTGACCATTGCTCTTAAGATTAGGAGCAAAGAGCAAACTTTTATCCTCAGAAGGCTTCTTCCTGGAAGCTGGTCCACATTTTGGACGCTGGATGCTGTTCTGGTCCTCATATTCCTTGTCCTCACAGCTCAGAAATCATCCACTTAAATGGGAAAGGTTCAAAGAAGGACAAAGAGTATCAAAGGTTTGGAGAAAAATAAACCAGGACACTGCCGCCCCACAGAGCTATGACTAGGGTGGGATAAGATAGAGCTCAACCGTATCTCCATTGCCAGGAGGCACAGCACTTTAGCATCTCTTTGAAAAAAAATAATGGAGAGTGTCAAATTAATTAGTTGGAATCACGTTCAAAATAAAAGAAGATAGGTCATATTCGAGAAAAACTTGTAAATCCACGGAACTGCACAAAGAGGGATAGGAGCCGGATAGTTTAGAATTTATTGGAGAGAAATGGAGTCAGGAACAGCACTCAAGTTAAAAACCACCAGCAGCACAAAGAGCATCAGAAGGAAGCATCACTAAGCTTACTTTGTTCTTACTCTTCTCTGGACAGAGAAGAGTAACCACTCTTGGAGGCAATATTTGTGGTCTGAAACCAGTCTGCTGTTCCCACAGACCTCACAGAAAGTTCCTGGGCAAGAACTGTGAGAACATTGGCAGAGTTCACCCACCTGCTTCCAGCATGCAGCTCTCACCTCCCTCCTGAGCTGCTCCAAGTTGGTGTCACTGCATTCTGCAGATGATTCCTGAATGGGACAGCAGGCCACTTACCACTCCCTGCTGCTTGTCATCTTTGCCACAGTGTTCTTGGAACAGTCTTTTCCAACTCAAGGCAGCCATTTCCACCCTAGGTACACCAGCATATAGATACTTATAAAACAAGTATTCTATTTGTTCATTTATTTAATATCAAATATATGATACTTACAGTGTATATCCTATATCCAGCTGTTATTTTGAGGAATGTTCAGAGTAAAAACATTCATGTGCACACCACAGTATTGTTGCCATAGGTACCAGCAGAAGCCTGAGTGTTCATAGCTCGGCTTTGCAAGGTTTTTCAGGCAGAAAGGAAAATTTCAAAGCATCACAATTACTGTAAACCCAAGAAAAGAAGCAGGATGGGCCAACAATCTTAGGCAAACATGTTACAAAGCAACGCTTGTGGAAACTGATGCTATGATTAAAAATCTCACAAGCTTGGTTGACAAAAGAAGTGCTAGACTAGTGGATAAGCAATACCTTCAGCAGAGTTGGGTTCCAGGCTCTGCTGTAAAAACAGACCTCTTTCCCTGTCCAGGCCTCTTCCCCATGGTTACAGGCAGCACTTTTTTCCTGTGAATTGCTCTGTATTGGTCTCTCTCCACTGCAGCATTTGCTGAAGTGATGACAAGCAGGAATTCTGATGAGTGAAAAATCTGTGAACCACTTGACCAAGTACTGAATTGGGGCTTTAAAGTCATGCTTTAAACTACACATCATGCAGGATATGCCATCAACTTCAGCAACTTCTCCATGACAAATCCAGGACTTTGAGTTGTACTTGAGGTAAATGATTCTATGGTTCTACAATTCTTATGTGAGTAACTCAGCTAAGTTGGAAAAGACCTCTAAGATCATCAAGTCCAACCATTAACCCAGCATTGCCAACTCCACCATTAAACCACGTCCCCAAGGGCCAAATCTACACAACCTTTCAATACCTCCAGGGATGTTTGCTCCACCATGTCCCTGGACAACCTGTTCCAGTGCTTGACAACCCTTTCAGTGATGAAATTTTTTCTTAGTATCCAACCTAAACCTTCCCTAGGGCAACTTGATGCCATTCCCTCTTGCTACTTGTTACCTGGCAGAAGAGACCAGCCCTCACCTGTCTACATCCTCCTTTCAGGTCATTCGTAGAGAGTGATAAGATCCTCCCCGAGCCTCCTNAGACAGCTGTAGAGAGAGATAAAGTCTCCTGTGAGCCTCTTTTTCTCCAGACTAAACACCCTCAGCTCCCTCAGCTGCTCACAGGACCTGTGCCCCAGACCCTTCTCCAGCTCTGCTCCCCTTCTCTGGTCATGCTTCTGCACCTCAGTGTCTCTCCTGCACTGAGGGGCTCAAAACTGAGCAGGATTTGAGGTGTGGCCCCACCAGTGCCCAGCACAGAGGGGCAGTCATTGCCCTGGTCCTGCTGGTCACGCTGTTGCTGACACAGGTCAGGATGTCCTTGGTCTTCTTGGCCACCTGGG
>VZTF01007883.1:11572-51316 GCA_013397755.1 Cnemophilus loriae | reverse complement strand
GGGATGAGCCCAAGGCAGCAGCAGGACCCGGAGCCCAGAGCCCCCACCACCCCTCAGCTGCATCTCCATCCCCATTTCCACGGGAGAAAAGAGAATTTTGCTGCTAGGAGAACCTACCCTGCCCTGGGAGGACTGACAGCACTGAGCAGTGCCACAGCTCGGTGTCACCCCCCTGGACACTGCTGTCCCCTCCCCACCCCGGCAAAGCCACTCTCAGTCCTGGTCCTGGCTGCTCCCGCCTTGAGCTGTCCAAGAAAATTGCTCCAGAAATCAATTCCAATCGATCAGGCACCGGGAAAGGGAGAAACTGCCCCCTCAAGACACAGAATCAATGGTTCCTCTCAGCCCAGAGCAGGGGAGAGAGCTGGGAGAGGTGCAGGGAGGGGGCTGGGGGGGATTGGGATCCTGCTGGGTCTGGGTGGGAGGAAACAGCCCCAAAAGCAGCTGTGGATGTGGCGGAGGGGCAGGGAAGTTGTGCATCCACGTGCAAAACTGCTCCGGGGGTGGATGGATGGATGGATGGATGGATGGACGGACGGACGGACGGACGGACGGATGGATGGATGGATGGATGGATGGATGGATGGATGGATGGACAGGGAAAGATCAAGACGCTCCTGCTCCAGCCTTTGCCGGCACCCACGGTTTGTTGCGATGAGGCAGGACCTCACCCCAGGGTTTGGGATTTGGTTCTGATCTATCTCTCAACAGGCAGAGCAAAGGGCAGAGGATGGAGAGGCCACAGAGCTGGGCAGGAGTGAGGAAGGGCTGGGAGGATGAGGAGGAGGAGGGGCTGGAAGGGACACACATCAAGATCAAAAATCAATTCTCTTAATAAGACACTGAGGAAGTTCCTAAACATGTCAAGGCCTCTGCAACCACAGAATCTCAGATTGGTCTGGGTGGGAAGGGCCCTTAAATACCATCCAGTGCCACCCGTGCCATGGGCAGGGACACCTTCCACTGTCCCAGGGTGCTCCAAGTCCCGTCCAGTCTGGTCTTGGACATTTCCAGGGATCCAGGGGTAGCCACAGCTTCTCTGGGATACCCATCCCAGTGCCTCCCCACCCTCACAGGGAGGAATTTCCCCGTAAAATCTCATCAAAATCCTGTCACTTCCGTGACAGGGGGAACAGGAAGTGGCCCAGCAGAGGGGACTGTGACCCTCCAGCCTGGCCTGTGGCCACCAGTAGCTGCCAGGGCAAAACCCAGAGCTGGGCATGGGGCCTTTGGCATCCCAAATCCCACTCCATGAGGAATGAATCCTGGCAGGGAAGCCCTGAGGGGAAGGATCCAAGCCAACCCCACGGTGTTTCCAACCCTTTGCCCCACCAGGAGCCTCTGATTGGAGCCTCCAAAGCGTTCAATTCCATGAGGAAGTGCTCAGGAAGGAAATTTTTCCTGGCTCGGAGAGTTTGGGACCACAGCAATTCCACAGCCACTCTCAGCTCAGACCCACCCTTGGCACAGGAGACCCAACTCGCCCAAATCTTAGCTCTGCCACCCCCACAATGGGCTCGGAGCCCATCCCAGAGCTCAGCAGCTCCGGCAGTGGCACCGAGCCCCAGTCGCCCAGCCTCTGAGTAGGATTTGGGGGGCACTGCCCATTTGGGCGACTTCTGCCAGGAGCTGGGCACTGCCAGGCATGGGAGAGGCTGGGAAAAGCTGAGTGGGTGTCCCGGGGAGGGGCTGGAAAGGCAGAGAATGCTCCCAGTGGGGGTGTGGAGAACAGACCCTATTTCTGAGCGCACAGGTAGCACGTTGGTGGTTGGTGACCGCCTGCTGTGCCAGCCTGGTTAGTCACAGCTCGTTAAAAATCAGAAATGCCAGAAAAAATATCTCAGAGCCGTGTCTGAGGCCTGCGAGATGCATGAAAACATGCTCAGGGATGGAAAACACGGGGTGAAATCCTGCAAGGATTCGCTGTCAGCCCGAGCAGCCACGGGACAGGGACGCTGCAGGGATAGGTGACAGGTCCCCCTGTCTGCAGTGCACAGGGAGCCGGTCCCTCACAGGGCTGACACCACATCCCACCTCGAGACGCTGTGGGTGACATGAGGACAAGGTTGCCACTCTGTCCCAGGGGCAGATGCCACCCCTCGGCCCGGCTGAGCAAACACTGCTGTCCACTCCTGCCCTGCCGGGCACATCGGGGCCACAGCCACGTCCCCCCTGCCCTCCGCCTCCCACCAGCGCCAGTCAGAAGCTGTCCAGGCAGCGGGGTTTAGTCAAGCAAAAGGAGGACAGCAGCAGCTGCCTGCAGCCTTGCTCCTCCTCCTTCTCCTCCTCCCTTCAGAGCTGGGCACCCAGCACAGCACGGCCCATGCCATCTGTGCCCACCTGTATGGGGCTGGGACCATCCCCAGGCCACCCCAGAACCCACCTGTGAGGGGCAGGGATCATCCCCCAGCGCACACCATCCATCAGTTGCTGGGCAGAGCCCACCTGTGTGGGACTGGGATCCTCAGGCCACCCCAGAAGCCACCTGTGAGAGGCTGTGACCATCCCCGGGCTGGGCCATCCATCCCCTCCTGGGGCAGAGTCCAGCTCTATCAGTCTGGGATCATTCCCCAGCCTATCCCATTGTCCCCTCTGAGGCAGAGCCCACCTGTGTGGGGCTGGCACCATCCTCAGGCCACTCCAGAGACGACTGTGAGGGGCTGGGACCATCTCCAGGCTGTACCTTCTGTCCCTTCCTGAGGCAGAGCCCACCTGTATGGGGCTGGGACCACCATCCACCACTTCTCAGGGCAGTGTCCACTTGTGAGGGGCTGGGACCATCCCCATCCCACACCATCCATCATTCCCAGGGCAGAGCCCATCCCCCTGGCGAGAGTGTCCCCCGGAGCCTGCGGACCCTGCACCCCCCCTTCCCCACATCCCCTCGTCCATACCCACGAGCAGCGCTGTCAGCCGGTGGTCCCCGGGCTCGCTGGCTCTGCCCGGCTCCCGCAGCCTCGCCACGGCTCGGGGGGAAGCTCCAGAGGGATGCTTTGCCCAGCGAGGCAGCATCACGGCAGCGCGGGGGGAGCAGGAGGCGGCTCGGAGCGCGGCTCCCGAATCTGCGCGACAAACACACGCAGCTCATCGCGTCTGTTTAAGCCGGGCCGGGCATGGTCTCGCTGACCACTTGGCATTTAAAGCCACACGCCGGCCCCGTCAGGTCGCATCTGAGGAGCCGGATCGGGCGGCGCTGGCTGCTGTTAATTAGACGCGCGATCGGCTCGTTACCAACCACGCGCGCAGGGAGGGTGGGCACCGACCCGATCGCGCAGCTCTGACCTTGCCCGGCGCTCGCAGCCGTGCGGCGGCTGTCACCTCACATCCAGCGCCGCCACCGTCACCTCACCGCCAGCGCCGAGTCCTCCGCGCCGGGGAGCGGAGCCGCAGCGAGGCCGGGCGGGCGCCGGCACTGCCGAGGGCTCCCCGCTTCTGTCCCCGCGCTAGCGAGGGGTTCCCAGGGCCGTCTCCATGGCCGACATTCCCTGCTCCCGTTCCTCTGCCAGCTCCCATCTCTTCCCCTCACATCCTGTCTCTGCCCCGGCAACTTTTCCCCCCGTTCCCGGTTTATCCCTCCACTCGCTCCGCTCTCCCCGCTCGGCGCGGACGATTCTCGCTCTGTTTTCCACCCTTCCGGAGCTCCCTGCGGGTCCCCCGGGGATCTTTTTTCCCCTTCCCCTGGAAATGTCAGCCTGCCCCCTCAAACGCATCACATGGGCCGGGCGCCAGCAGCCGGTGCTCAGCCGGGCAGTGCCATCAGCGCCCGGACTGTCGCACTGCCCTCCCCGTGTCCCTGGCACGAGCTGCCGGTGCCACTCGGGGAGCTCTCCCCGTGCTGCCACCACCCCCCGGAGCCAGCCTGGAGAGTTCCCGGAACCAGCGCTGCTCTGTGCTGGGGACACCAGAATGTCCCTGATGTCACCGAGCTGCCCAGCCCCGGGCACGGACACTCCGAAAAGTCTCCTGCTGTCAGCCGGTGGCTGATCCCACAGCGGCCTCGAGGGAGCTCGGGGAAGGAATTCCAGCGGCTGGCTCCCAGGAGAGCCTGGCTGCAGAGGGTTTGTCCCCAGGACACGGTGCTGGCCACGCTGGGCAATCAGGTCACAATCCGGATGGGTCCTGCATGGACGGAATTGACTTTTCCCAAAATTCCCAGGGTGAGGAGATTATCCCGAAGGAAGGAAGCAGTGAACACCTGAGCAGAATAGCCGACTCTTCCCTGTCCATCCAAACCGATAAAACCATTCCTTCTCCCACATTTTGTGGGGTGTTCGCACAATGCCACTCCCGAGGTTCCGGGGAGATGCTGCCCCAGCGAGAGGGACCTCAAACCCAGCGTCACCCCATCTCATGCCACAGGGCTGTGACCCCAGCACGCCCGGCTAGGGTCCCCTTCAGTCCGGCTGCCACCCAATCGCTGATGTCACGTGATTAAAAGCCAAGCCCATAGACAATTGGAATCTTGGGATCAATAATGCTGGAAAAGCCCTTCGAGGTCGCGTCCAAGCATTCCCCTGGCGCTGACGTGTCACCAGTAACCCGTGTCCCCAAATGCCACTTCCACCCGGCCTTTAACTCTCCGCAGGGATGGTGACCACATCTTCCTGGGAAGTTCTACTGACCTTTTCCACGGAGAAATTGCCCCTAATATCTGATTTAAACTTCCCCTGGCACCTTTTCGCTCATCCTAAAATCATGAGGGCATTCGTGCCATAGTGTCCTTCATGCTGGAGAGCCCCAACAGCCTCGGCACTTCCCACCTTTCCAGGTTTCCCTCATCTTTCCCAGCACTGGGAAGAGACTTTGAAAACTCAACTCTTATTCCAGCCTTCCTCATTCCCGGTGTTTCTCCACCTGCCCTTCTGGCATCCTAAAGGTTCTCTCCGAGCCTTGATGGTGGGAAGAGCCGGGAATTCAGGAATGCTCATACCGGTTGGATTTTCCCTATTTTTTGACACTGGGGAAACTGAGGCACGGACGGAGCAGGGGCAGGCACGCTTCTGATTCCCAGCCCAGGCACAGCAGGGCAAGAAGGGAGAAACTCTGGAGCCCTGAGCTCCCGCTTGGAGCCTTTCCAGGCTCCGCCGCAGCCGTGAGTCACAGCTGGCATAGGCAGCACTCACGACACGAGAAACCTTCCCCAAAAATTCCTTCTCCTGCTTGCTGAGCGGTCCTGGAGCGCGCTGGGCCGGTTCCCGCACCCCACACGCACCATGGGGGATTTTCCCCCACTTCTCTCCCTCAGTTTGGGGTCGAAGGAATCTTTCCCCGCACGTTTATATCCTGTGGTAATATCCACTATTATCCATGTGAGGTTGATTCCTGCCTGGAGGAGAGGCAGGAACNATCAACTCCGGCGATGCAGCTGGGGCGGCAAATGGCTAGCAGAGGTGACCAAGGACACGCAGCAGGGCAGTGACAAGGCTGGGACGTTTGCCCAGGACCCGCAGTTCTGGGGAAGGCTCTCCCTGCCCCTGGAATAACTCGGAAATAGCGGAGGTTTAGGGGCTCCGGGAGCGGGGAGGAAAATGCTGGAAGACGAACGTGGCGAGGATTAATTGTCCTTCCCGCTGATCCCTGAAAACCCGGTTGGGAGCCGCGGGGAGGGCCGGAGGATGCGGTGACCTTTTAATTGTGATTGCGCTGCTGACGAGGGGTAAATGAGCCTCGCTGCAGTTCCGGAGGCGCTTGGGAGCGCCTGCCCGCGGATCCAGAGCTGCCACATCCCTGCCACTGACTGTCCCCACGGTCCCCATTCCACAGCGAATGGAGCTGCCACGGGATGGGGAAAAAGAGCCGAGGGCAGCTCCAGCACCCAGCTGTATCCCGGGATAAATCCCAGCCAGCATCACCCGCTCCTGGCACTTCTGCGCCAACACAGGGACAGTCCCCAACAGGGTCCTGCTGTCACCAGGGGAAGGAGCACCGTTTCCTGCACCCTGAAACTCTCCAGAAGGGAGGGAAATGCCTGGTTTTCCATCCAAAGGTCGGGTTTTTCCCCACTTTGGGCCTTCCCAAGGCGGTGATTTCTCTGCGGCACAACCCTGAGCTGGCAGGGTGGTGACAAAGCTGCTGGGGCACCCCAAACCCGCACTTGCTGGTGACACTGCTGGTGACACTGCTGGTGACACCGCTGGAGCCGCAGCGAGTCCTTGAGGCAATTCCTGAGAAAAGGCCACTAAAAGCAGCTCCGACACGTCGAGGTGAGACATCTGCATTCACACCTGCTCTCCCAGACACAATTTTGCTCTCAGCAGCTCCCGGGGAGCCGCTTCCAGCCAGCGCCGGCCCCTCCCGTGCCTGCGGGGTGAGGATGCTCCGTTCATTCCCTGCTCCATTCCCGCTCCCGGCTCCCTCCTCCATACCCCAGCCCACCCCTCTGTGAATCCCTGAGCTCCTCAGAGCTCACAAAGCCCCCGGAGCAGCACAATGAGGCCTCGCCGTGCCCCGGCGCCACTGGCGGCGGTTGGGATGGGAACAGTGAGACAGTCATGGATTGGGAATCCAGGCGCCTTCCCGGAGCTGAGATAGAAAGCGAGGCTTTGTGCCCGCCCTGCCCGGGCAGCCCGGAGTCTATAGAGCAATATTCGCACATGCAGTGCCCTCGCACGACGGCATAGAGGGGCCTTTGTGTCACCAGCACAGCAGCAAGAGATCGGGGACAAAGCGAGAGCTCTGTCCTGGCAGGGGGAGAGTCAGGGATGCGCCATGCCAGGGATGCTCCAGAGGCAGAGAGGCATTAACCAGGAGCTTATGGACCCTGGAAGTCTCCCAAAAACGCGACCGTGCTGCCAGTGGTTGGATCAGCCCGTGCCCAGCACCGCTTAGGGTGGGATGGTGGTGCCAGGTGGGAATGGATGTGCCCCATTCCCACCGGCTGAGATGCGGGATTTGAGCTTTTTCCCGGAGCTGTCAGTCCGCCTGTCCTCGTGTTGATGGACAGACAACCTTTCCCGGCTGTACCCAGGCGCTGGGAGCAGGATGAGGCTGGAAAAGGAGATGAGGCCAGCACGGAGCTGCTGGGAAATCAGAGCCTGGTCAGGAAGTACTTCCCCGTTCCCAAATTCCCCCTCCTCGCCCCACAACCCCAGTCCCTGCACCGGGAAAAGCCGCATCAGGACACGAGCTGTGCCCAGAGCCGTGCCCCGAGCCGTGCCCCGAGCCAGGGGTGGCAGGGCTGGAGGCTGCGGCGACAGTGACAGCGGCTCAGGCTGGGCACACCAGACCCAACCCCAACCCTCAGGGGGTCATGAATGGGGAGAAAATCCTCGCCCAGGCGGGCAGAAAAACCTTTTCCACTCAGAGGCTGCAAGCGCCGGTACAGGTATCAGATCTGCCGCTGTTGCAAACGAGAGGAAACCGGGTTAAGCCGCGAAATAAGAAACCTCCTTAAAGACCTTTTGGCACCGCGTGGCTCCAAGCCTTTCACAGCTGAAGGGCCAGGAAGTGCGGATCCTGATCAAACCCAGCCAAGTGACGGCTGATAAGTTCTCAAATCACACAAAAAATTCCTCAAAGCCCGAACAGAAGAAGCCGGAGGTATCGAGGCAGCTCCAGGGATGGCTCAGCCTGCTCGGATCTGTGGCACAGGCTGTGGGCAACATCTGCCGAGCCTGGCATCACCCTCCGCGCTGGTAGCGCCCGGCACCGCTCCCAGATGGGAGCTGCCAAGCAGTGCCAGGTGGAGCCGAAGGAATTTTGGCACCCGCAGGTCCCCTCCAGCCTCCCACGGCCCCGCTCGCATCCCAAGCTGTTCCTGCGGCCGCCCCGGCACCCTCTGGATGAGTCCGTGGATTTGGGGCTTTGCTCCCCAGCTGGTGACGGAACCCAGCCCCTCCTGGAGAAGCGGGAAGCGAGAATTTGTTCCCCGAAGCAGAGCGGAGCCTGGCACAGCCTCTCGGGGCTGCAGCAACACCTCCAGGGCCCGGCTGGCACCCGGCTTGCCCGGCACCCACCGCCTGCACCCGGCACCCTGGCATGGCCCCAAATTCCTGGTGTTCCAGAACCCTTTTCCTTTGCTCACTTGCTCAGTGCGGAGGCGCCGATCCCGCTCGGATCGGCTGCAGGATCGGCAGTGCAGCCGCTTCCCGCCACAGGTCGGGAGATGTGCCCGGTTCTGCCTCAAAATATCCCGAAAATCCACCCGCGGGAGGCGGATTGGGAAGGGACCAGCGCCCGGAGCAGCTGTGGCAGCGCTGGATGCAGGGCCCGGGCCAGGAAGAACATTTCAGTTTTGGAGAGAGGAGAGAGAAAAAGCCTCGGCAAGGGCAGCGCTGGGGTATGGAGGCACAAATCCTCTCCTCACGGAGCTTTGGAGTAATTGGAAGGATCCCAGGGGGGTTTGGGATGGAGGGGACCCTAAAGTTCATCTGATTTCTACCACCTGCCATGGGCAGGGACATCTCCCACTGTCCCACGGTGCTCCAACCCGGCCTTGGACGCTTCCAGGGCTGAGGCAACAGCGGCTTTTCTCTCCCTTCAGTGCAGGAAGATCCCAAAATGCCGCAGGAGAGGTCCAGGACTCCTAAAACCTGGCTGTGCCACTGCCAGGCTGTTTCTGCCCCTGTCCCTGCTTCCAGGTGACAATCTGTAGGATGGGATAAATCCAAGGAGTGACTCCGACGCCTGGGAGCTGCTCCTGTCGGGACCATCCCACTCCAGGAATGCTGCTGGAGAGCCAAACCTCACCTGGCTTTAAAAAATCCATTTATTTCCTCTGGATGTAACCATTTCCAGGGTCTAAAAAAAG
This sequence comes from Cnemophilus loriae, assembly GCA_013397755.1. Lineage (NCBI taxonomy): Eukaryota > Metazoa > Chordata > Aves > Passeriformes > Corvidae > Cnemophilus > Cnemophilus loriae. The sequence continues at coordinate 42,567 of VZTF01007883.1, read as the reverse complement.
CCCCAGCGATCCCGGGGGTTTTCCAGGCATTTTGGCAGCTCCCAGCTCCATCCCCTGGGGACCCCCCAACAGGTCCCACCTCACCTGGGGACTTCTGCTCTTACTCCAAAGGCAGCCTCGGGATTTCAGTCAAGTCCGGAGCTGCTGCTGGTGCCAAAATCAGCGGTTAAATGGCATTTTCCCACCGCCCCATTTATTTCCCCGCTCTCTTTACCCGTTTGGAAACTGCAGGAGGGAACGATTTAAAGGCATCTGAGAGCAATTCTTAAATTAACGATTTACAAACGGCTTAATTGAGGTCCTAGTCTCTCGCTCTTTGCAGCGCAGCGGTTCTGAATCATTCCCATTTGTTGGATTTTATTGTGAATTGCAGGTGCTGGGCTCCGATAAGAGCTTTAAAACCTTGTCTCGAGCTGGGAGTTGTGGTTTAAACTGGGCAGGGCTGGGGACACGAGGATGGGGGGTGAGGAACCGGGAATGGGGCAGAAAATGGGAGAGGGAGGCAGGAAATAAAGGAGTTGAGGGATGTTCTCAGCCCTCCTGGGGAGTTTTTATAGCTCTGGGTAAGGGTTTTGCACTGATAAAAAGATTTTGGGTGCTTGGAGGGTGGGGAAACTCAGACCTGTGGTTCGGAATGAGGGATCCCCGCTGAAAGTGGGGATTTGGGGTTTTATGGATGAAAGAGATTTGGACAGGGCTTGGAGCAACCTGGGACTGTGGGAGGTGGCCCTGCCCGCGGCAGGGGATGACAATGGATGGGCTTGGAGGCCTATTCCAACCCAAATCCTTCTGGGATTCCAGATCTTTGCAGATTCAGAGATCTCTGCTCCTCTTTTACAGACGGAGAAATGGACTCGGGAGGGGAAGAAATTCCTTCCGGTGAGGGTGGGGCTGGGGTGGAATTCCCAGAGAAGCTGTGGCTGCCCCTGGATCCCTGGAAGTGTCCAAGGCCAGATTGGACGGGGCTTGGAGCACCCCGGGATAGTGGGACATGTGCCTGTCATGGCAGGGGTGGCACTGGATGGGATTTAAGGTCCTTCCATCCCAAACCGTTCCCTGATCCGACCAAGAGCCCGTTCCCCACCAACACCCCAGATGCCGGGTGCATGGCTGACCCCGTTGCTCCCCCACCCTTCCCAAAATCCATCTCCTGGCAGCGCAGGAGGGCAGGCACCGGGAAGGACTGGAAGGAACCGGGAAGTCCTGGAAGGCACCGGGAAGGGCTGGAAGCTCTCGCAGGCAGCCAAGACTGCTCCTGTCTGCTCCAACTCCTCTGCTGCCGCTCTAATTGCGGCACATCAGACAGTAATTATAGGTGCAGTAATTATAGGTACAGCGCTGACGAGGCTGCAGCCGTCAGCCGGCTCTGGCAGGAGCTGCCGGCACCCCACGGGGAGCCGGGGCCGCATCGTCTCCCCCCTCTCCCGGCTCTATTTTGGGGATCTTTCGGCGCTGTCCCAGCCCCTGGACACCTGCTCATCCCACAGCGCCTCTCTCCAGGATGGAAAAGCAGCTCCATCACCCCGTGGGTTCTCGGGGCTCCAGGCTGCTGCTCCTGGGAAATTTCCACTGGGGAATTATTTTCGACGGAGAATTTTTACTGGGGAATTTCACTGCCCACTGCCCGCGCCACCCAGAGTTTCTCCTGGGGTAGATCACCTGTGGATCTGCCCCGAAATTCCCACCAGGGAAGGATCTGGGAGCGCCTGCTGCCATCGCTGTGGGTAAAGCAGGCAGGGAAGCAGGTGGGGAGCACAGCAAGTGTGGCCAGGTGGCCACCAGGGCCAGGAGCCAGTGAGGGACTGGGGAGCTCAGACAGCTCCAGGGGGGAAGAGGAGGAGGTGGAGGAGAAGGAGGAGGAGAAGGAGGAGGAGAAGGAGGAGGAGAAGGAGGAGGATGAGGAGGAGGATGAGGAGGATGGGGAGGAAGAGGAGGATGAGGAGGAGGAAGATGAGGATGGGGAGGAGAATGAGGAGGATGAGGAGGCCGCTGTTTTTTCCCTGATTTTGAAAGAGGCAGAGGAAGATGCCCACGGGAGGAGAAGAGCTAATTGTAATTAAAAGGCGAACGGCCACACCGGAGCGGCTGGGAACAGGGAGATGTTGAAAAGCTCTCGGCTCCCTGAGTGACCCCTTCCTGGGCTGCCCTGCAGGGAAAGGAATCCAGCGGCACTGGCTGGAGGGAGCACTGGGAACGGGAGAGGGGAGTGGGGACCAGGGGATGGGCACAACCTTTCCCTGTCCCACTGGAAAGGGCACAACCCTTCCCTGTCCCAGTGGGATGAAGACAACCCTTTCCTCTGTCCCAAAAGGTTGGAGACAACCCTTTCCTCTGTCCCCAGGAAATAGGGACAACACTTCCCCTGTCCCTACGGGATGAGGACAACCCTTTCCTCTGTCCCAGGGGGTTGGGGACAACTCTTTCCCCTCTCCCAGGAGGTTGGGTACAACCTTCCCCTGTCCCTGTGGGTTGAGGACAACCCTTCCCCTGTCCCAGGGGACCGTGTGGCAACTGGGACACGCTGACCCCTGCTCTGTAAAGGACATCCCGTGGCCACTGCCGCTTCTCCTGGGAAGTCATGAGCATTCCCAGCATCACCGCACAGAATTCCTGGCTTATCCTATCATGGACGCTCCTTCCCTTCTCCCCAGCTCCTCTGACACGTCCCAGCCTCCTCCTGTGGCCTTGCGGCAGGATTTTGGCGACAAAACCCAGGGACTTTGGGGACAAAAGCCACCTCCACCCCCTCTCTGGCTGCCTCCAGCATTTTTACAGACCGGAACGCTACGATGAAAGCGGCGCCGGTTTCCTCCAGGTGTTCACAACCCTTGGGAAGGGTCAGGAGTCGCTTTTGGGCAGGGAGACAAAGCTCATTAATGTCCCCATTAGCGGCGGTCTTGCTGTCGCTGTCACCTCCGCGGTGCTTTCATCGCCCCAGACAGAGGGGCTGGAGCAGCGGAAAAGCAGACGGGAGGCAGGAAAAGTGCTCCAAACGGTCAGGAAAAGGGTTTTTTCCATCATTCCTGCCTCTGATCCCAAATAAACATCCTTCGGGACGTCACTCTGGCGCTTGACTTAGGAGATGCAGCCCCTGGTTTGGAGCTGGGGGGGATGTGAGGGTCTAGAGGGGCTTTCCTGGTTGGAAAAGATCCCATGAATCCCACAAATCCTACAGATCCTACAAATCCTACACCCAGCCCTCTGCTGTGCTTCCTGTGCTGGGTTTGACACCTCCAGGTACTGCCTGATCCATTCAGCCGCTGAATCCCAGAAAACCATCACCACTGAATCCCAAAAAAATCACCATTGAACCCCTAAAAACCATCAGCACTGAATCCCAAAACCCATCACCACTGAACCCCTAAAAACCATCGCCACTGAATCCCAAAGGAGCAAAACCACTGAACCCCAAAAGAGCAACACCACTGAATCCCAAAATCCCATCACCACCGAATCACCCCAAAAAATTACCATTGAATCTCAAAGAAAAATCACCACTGAATCTCAGAAAATTGCCACTGAATCCCTAAAAACCATCACCACTGAATCCCAAAAACCCATCACCACTGAATCCCCCCAAAAAATCACCATTGAATCCCCCCCAAAAAGTTGCCACTGAATCCCAAAGAACCATCTCCATTGAATCCCAAAGAACCATCACCACTGAATCCCAAAGGAGCATCACCATTGAATCCCAGAAAATCACCACTGAATCCCAAAGAAGAACCACCACTGAATCCCAAAAAACAATCAGAACTGAATCCCAAAAAAAGTTGCCATTGAATCCACGGAATCCCGAAGAACCATCACTATTGAATCCCAAAAACTCATAATCACTGAATCCCAAAGAAACAGCACCACTGAATCCCCCAAAAAATCACCACTGAATCCCAAAGAAACATCACCTTCATGGTTCTTTCCCCACCAGTCCCTCGGATTTGGCCCTAGCAGGGCCCATGGCCCTTCCCATGGACACCAATGAGGAATTCCCAGTGCCTCCAGAGGCAATTCCCAGCTCCCGGAGAGCCCCAGGAGCTTCTGAACCTCTCTTCCCACAGGATTCCTGCATGGAATCTGCTCTCCAGGTGTGCTGCACACTCTTTGGAGCCAGGAATTCTGTGGTATGTAGAATTGTGGGGCAGGAAAGGAGCTGGAACCACTCTCGGGGTGGGTTCCCACCTGGATTCTCCATCCCCATCCCATTCTCATTTTGAGATCATCTCAAACTCCGCCAGGTGCTTCCAGGAAATGCAGTGGAATTCCAGAGCTGCTCCAGCACCTCGGTTTTCCAGGGAGCAGGAAAATCCCATGGATTCCAAGCTGGCTTCCCTCCACTTCCAGCTTTTCCTCCTCCTCCTCCTCCTCCTCCTCCTGGCTGGAATTCCAGATACAACATCCCCAGAAAACATTCCACACAATATTCCCGAGAAATCCACCTGCTCTAGGCAAGAGGTAACAGAATTTCCAGAAAATCCACCTGCTCTGGGCAGGAAGTCACAGAATTCCTGGAAAATCCACCTGCTCTGGGCAGGATCCCTCCAGGATCACCAGAGATCCTTTTAGGAACACCAAGAATCCATCCAGGAGCATCGTGAATCTTCCAGGAACACCAAAGATCCCTCCAGGAGCACCAGGGATCATTTTAGGAGCACCAGAAATCCCTTTAGGAGCACCAAGGATTCTTCCAGGATCACCAGGATCCCTCCAGGATCACCAGGGATCCTTCCAGGAACACCAAGGATTCTTCCAGGATAACCAGGGATTCTTTTAGGAGCACCAGGATCCTTCCAGGAGCACCAGGGCTCATTTTAGGAACATCCAAAATCCCTCCAGGAGCACCAAGGATCCTCCAGGAACACCAGGGATCCTTTCAGGAACTTCAATAATCCCTCCAGCAACTCCAAGGATCACTCAAGAGCCCCAGGGATCATCTTAGGAGCACCAAGGATCCTCTAGGAACACCAAGGATCCTTCCAGGATCACCAGAATCCATCCAGGAGCACCAGGAATCCCTCCAGGAATACCAAATATCCCTCCAGGAACATCAGGGATCCTTTTAGAAACTCCAAGGATCCCTCCAAGAACTCCAAGGATTCTCCAGGACCACAAAACTCCACAAACCCACCCTGTCCTCCCCGAAAAATTTGGGAAGCGACATCTCAAAACCATGGACGTGAACCAAAATCCAGGCAGGACCCTCCTAAAACCATCCCAAAAATCCAGGGAGGACCCTCCAAAAACATCCCAAAAATCAGGCAGGATCCTCCTAAAATCATCTCAAAAATCGGGCAGGACCCTCCTAAAAACCCCAAAAGTCAGGCTCTGGGCGCTGCCCTCACCCACCACAGTCCTAGCTCCCAGGAGAGGGACAGGGAAGGAGTGAAAATCATGGAGTCATGGAAATAAACAGGGAAAAGGGGAGGACGCTGGCGGCCCCCGGTACTGACCTGGAGACTTTAAACAAAGGGAACACAGTCCTGGCTTCTTCCCGCCCGCAATTCCATGGAGCCCTGGGTAGGGACAGGAAAGGAGGAGATTCATGAATGCCCGCGGGAAATTCCAGCTGGAAATTTTTTATTATTTTTTTTTTTTTGCCGGGAATACGGATGGGGGGGAAAGAAAGAAATGAATCAGAGCAAGTGAAACACAGTGAAAAAGCCGAAATAAAACAGCAGTGGGAAGTGGCTGGAAGCTGAACACGGAGAGAGGGATGGGGAAAAGAGGGGAAAATCCCACTGGATCCCATGGATCCCATGGATCGCCATCCCGGGAATGGCGTCCCCACATGTGGGAATTTGTTCTCGCTTGTAGTGAGAGGAGCATCCCAAAACAGGAAGGGGAACATCCAAAATAGGGAGAGGAATATCCCAAAATAATCCCTAAAATGGTCCCTGCCCAACCCCTTCTACCCCAAAACAGGGAGAGGAATATCCCAAAAGAAGGAGAGGAACATCCCAAAATGGGAAGGGGAAATATCCCAAAACAGGGAGAGGAATATCCTGAAACAAGAAGCAGAATATCTCAAAACAAGAAGAGGAATATCCCAAAGTAATCCCTAAAATGATCCCTGCCCATCCCCTTCTACCCCAAACCAGGGAGAGGAACATCCCAAACCAGGCTGCAAACCGACCCCAAGAGATCCCATTCCACACCTGTGGGGTCCTGGGGCTCAGCTCCAGGTGGGTTTTTATTGGGATAAGGAGTTAAGGGCATGGAAGGATAAAAATCATGGATTTATGTGGGATTTTTTCCTGGAGAATGAACAGCATGGGCTTCTGCTAGCCCCAAACCCCAAAATCCTCCTCCCACCCCAAGTTTTGGGGTCTGACTCCACTCCCTGACACCATCCTTGTGAGCCACCATGATCCTTTAATGGATATGGAGGAATCTGGGGAGGGAAAAGGGAATGCTTAGGCCTCTCCCCCATGGATCCAGACCCAGAGCATCGTGCCCATCCTGCTGGCCTCAAACCACAAAAATCCCTTTGCCACCCTCAATTTTGGGGTCTGACCCCACTCCCTGGCACTGCCCCTGTGAGCCACCACGATCCTTTAATGGATATGGGGGAATTTGGGGGAGGGAAAAGCGGCTGCACAGCCCCCTCTATCCCATGGATCCCGACCTGGAGCATCCCATTCCCAACCTGCTGATCCCATGGGGCATTTCCAGATCCTACAAAGCACCCCAGAGCTGCTCCGAGCCTTTGGTTTTGGGGTTGCGGGGTGATCAGGACAGGGCGAGAGGGGACACGGAGCCCACAAGAATCCCTTTTTTTGCCAAGGTAAGGGTGGGAAGGGGTCCATGACCTTTTCTGCAGCCCCAAAATCCGCCCTGGAGGACTCAGCATGCCCGGGAGCGCTGCTGAATCCTTGGAATGGATAAAAAACCCAGCCAAGCCCTTTTATCCCTGTTTTCCCTGGATTTCTGAGGGGGGTTCACCCCCAAGAAGAGGAATTTTAGTGGCTCCTGGTGGTGGATCCAAAATCTAGGAAAGGATTTCACACCCAGTGTGAATAAATCATCTCTGAGGCATAAAAAAAAGCAGGGAAACAAACAAACAAAAAAAAGAGCATAGAATATGAGTGGAAAATCCTTTGGAATGCACTTTATTTCTTTGTTTTGATAATTGAGGAGGGGTTGAATTATTTATGCCGCATTTTGTAATGCGCCAGGGAACCTGCAGGGATCTCCTTCCTCTCTCTGGCTCGCAGGGACACCTGAGATGCAAAAAATTGGCATTTTTAGCAGAAAAAGAGAAAGGAGGAGGCTGAACGTGGCTCCTTTGGTTTTCCATCCCCTTCTCGGGATTTTCGAGGGATGGGGAAGGCTGGAATTCCCAGCTGGAATCAAAGCCAGGCTTTGATCTTGGCCTCACCTCGGGGCCAGGAGCTGCCCTGGGAGCACCTGGGCTTCCCAAAGTTTGGATGGAAGGGAGATAAAAGCTGGGAAAAGCTCCAGATGTTCACCTTCAGAGCACTGCGACCTCCTGGGAATTATTTTAACTTGGATGGGGCAGCCAAAAAGTCCCTCAAGGTCCAGAGATGCGACCAATGGAGAAGCCATCCTGCCCTGAGCTTCCTGAGAGTGCTGATTCCCGGGATTCTGCAGGAGCAGGGAATTTTATCGGCTTTGGAAGCCCCTAGGGAGCAGCAGATGGGCCTGGCCCAGAGCCCACCTGCGACCCTCGAAGGTGGGGACGGCGCTGCTTCGCCTGGGAGGGACTAAAGGGAGCCAGGGATGGAGCCGGAGATTCCCTGGGGGGAAGGAGCGGAGCTTGGCTGCCTGCAGGGGAGGAAGAGGAGGAGGAAGGCAGGGAAAGCTCCATCGCGGTGTCCTTGAGTGTCCTTTGGAGGCTTCGCTGCTCACGCGGCTCGGGAAGGGCTGAAAATCGCCGACTGCTCCTGCCTTGGATTGCCGGCTCGGCGGGGAGGGAGCAGAGGAGGCGAGAGGGAAGGGGACGCGGAGGGGAGGAGAGGCGGAGGGGAGGGAGGGACGGGAGAGACGGAGCAGGAGCAGGGGAAGGAGGGACACCGCCACATCCTCCCCTGACAGGACCTGGGGACCCTTTGGAGGGGACACCGCCACACCCTGACAGGACCTGGGGACCATTTGGAGGGGACCAGGACCCCTCGGGAGCCTCCAGGGAGAGGCACGGAGGGAGACGAGAGCAGAGGTTACTCCCAAAGGCCACGCTCGATGTCCCCTCCCCAGGGCACTGCCGCACCTTAGCATCCCCAAACCCCCCCAGGGGACACCGAGCCTGAGCTGGCTGTCCCCAAGACCTCCCGGAAGGAAAGGAGAATGGACCCAAGCTGGCTGCCCTCGGTGCAGCCAATGAGCTCTTAATGAGCCAGGAATGGTTCCCTAATGAGGCCGGGCTCATTAATCCTCCCCAAACCAGGCGGATCCCGCAGCCGCAGGCGGGGCCGGTGCTGCCCCCGCTCCGCTGCTTCCTGGGGACAGAGGGGACACTGAGGAGACACCGCCGTGGCCATTTCACCCCACTTCTTGGAGGGACCTAGCGCCGGCCCGGCCGGAGGAGGATCCCGGCTGTGCACCCCCTCCTCGATCCCTGATCCTGACAGCCCCGATCCAAGCAGGATTTGGTGGGAAAACATCAAATTCCTGCTCCCCCTCACAGACACCCTCAGAGATCCCTCCTCGGGGGCCAAAATAATCTGGGAAGCGAGAAATTATCCGGGAAGCCAAACTGATCCAAAGCAGCGCAAGGGAGGAGGGGGCGTCATCCCAAAATTCCCTGCTTGGAGCAGCACGGCCTGCCTGGGAGCTGCCGGGATCCAACCCTGGAAAGGTGGATTGGGATGCGCTCATCTGGAGGAATGGGGCCAGGAGGGCATGGAAATGGGGGTGGCGGGCAGGGAAAGGCAGGTGCTGGCCAGAGCAGGGAAAGAGACACGGGGAGATGGACACGGAGGGGGACAGACACAGAGGGGGACAGACACAGAGGGAGATGGATGTGGAGGGAGATGGATGTGGAGATGGAGACAGACACAGCGGGAGATGGACACATGGAGAGAGATGGACACAGGGAGATGGACATGGCAAGAGATGGACACAAGGAGATGGACACGGAGTGGAATGGACACGGAGTGGAATGGGCACTAAGGAGAATGGACACAGGGAGATGGACACAGGGAGATAGACACAGAGATGGACACCGAGGGAGATGGACATGGAGGGAGATGGACACAGCAGCTCCATCCCTGCCACCCTTCCCAGGGATCCAGCTCTGACAGCAGGAGGGAGGGAGGGAGGGAGGAAGGTGCTGTATTTTTCCATGCATGAAGATCCAAAGTGACACTTCTCCCGTTCTCTTTCCGGAGCGAGGAGCAGGTTCATTTCCATCCAACCAGTGAGTCGAATAAAACCCTGGCGGGCCGTGACAGCATTCCCTGCAAATTCCCCAGGAGATGGGAATTCATCCCTCTCCCTCCAGCTCTGCCCTCACCAGGCACCGCTGCAGCAGGGAAGGGAACTCACAGGTGGTTGTTGCTGCTGACAGGTGGGATTTGGGATTGGGATTGGGATTGGGATTGGGATTGCTAGCCCGAGATGGACCAAGGGATGCTTGGGAAGAGCGGCACAGCCCCTGGGAAAGCTGGGAGAGGGGTTGTGCAGCTGGAAATCCCTGGATTTCTCTCTAGGGCAGGGTTATCCCCACATCCCCAAAAAATGGGGATCACTGAGGAGATTCCAGGCAAAGCTGGAACTGGGCAAGGCAGGGCTGCAAGGTTCACTCCAGGTCTGCAGGATCCGGGCGCTTTGTGCGCACTGATTCCATGGGAATTTGGCCTCTGGAATGTTCCTTGTATCCAGCTGGTCCCTGCACATCTCTTTCCTCCCTTTGGATTCTCCTCTCCATGTTCATCCCCTGCTTTCCCCATGAAGGATCCACACTGGGATCCCCCAAAATCCCATCCCAGCTCCCCATCCCTCCCATTCCCCCAAAAACCTGCCAGCTCCCATTCCCCTAAAAACCTGCCAGCTCCCTCCAATCTCAGCCAGGCACAGGATCCAAATCCCCCTCCTTGTGCCCTTGGTCCCATTCCAGCTCCAAATATCCCATTAAAAATCCCACAAAGCCCAGAGCAGATGCCACAACCACTTTTCCAACCCCATGTCTTGGGATTCCAGCTGGGAGTCGCAGCATTCCTTCCTTCCCCACCATTCCTTCCCCTGCTTCCCTAATTAAGTCAATTAACGAGAGCCAGCGACCTTAAGGTTTCGATGCCCAGAATCCCAGGATGCTCACAGGGGAAAAGAAGGGAAAATTTGAGGGAAATTCTGGCGGATCAGGAGCCAAACGCTTCCCATCCTGGGGGCTGCAGGAGGATGGATGGGAGCCAGGCTTGGGAATGAGCTCTGGCATTCCTGGAGGCTGATCCAGCGGCATTCCCTGGGATTGCAGCCCCAGAGGGAGAGCAGGAGAGGAGCCGCAATTCCTGAAACAGGGAGGATTTGGAGAGACTGGGATGGAAAGGGATAAATTGAGGTGGGAAAGAACCCAAAACATCACCCAGGAGTTGGGAGCAGGGACGTGCTGGCGGTTCTGGCATCCTCATCCCGGATCTTGGATCCACATCCTCTCTCCACATCCTTTCCCAAGGTCCAAGCCCTAAAGGTGCCCTGGAGTTGCCAGGGGATAATGGGGTGGGAATGGGAGAAAAATGAGGGTATAACGGGGTGGGAATGTGGGAGAATTCAGGGGATAACAGGGTGGGAGTGGGGGAGAATTTGTGGGATAATGGAGTGGGAATGGGTGAGAAACCAGGGGATAATAGAGTGGGAATGGGACCTGCTCCCTGAGTCCCTTTTCCCAATCCTGGAATGCTGGCTCCCAGTTTGGAGCTGGAATTCAGCTGCCACAATTCCCAGTTTGGAGCTGGGATGCAGCTCCCACATTTCCCAGTTTGGAGCTGGGATTCAGCTGTCACAATTCCCAGTTTGGAGCTGGCATGCAGCTGCCACATTTCCCGGCTCTTTCCCTGTTCCCGGATCACTGAACTCCTCCTCTGCCTCCGCAATCAGAACATTTCAGCAGAGGGGGAACAACACAAACAACCACGAAGTGTTTGTCCCCTGCCTTTCCCTTCCCTTCCTTTTCCTCCCACCCTCTCCATCATCTGTTGGAGATGAATCTTCAAAAAAAAAAAATTTTAAAAAATCAAAACCTCATCATTTGCATGAATTCTGAAAGTGGAAACTGAGCGGGGAGGGGGGGAGGGAAAAAAATAAAACCAGCTGACGGCAAAGTTTCATTGTGCCTGGCAGGCGAAGAGCGGCAAATCGGGGAGGGTTCAGCCTGAAGAGCCCTCGAGTCCTGGAGCACCTGCAGCTGGCACAGCCGGGAGCGATGGGAGGGGAGGGAGAGCGGCTGAGGGGTCCCAGAGCACTGAAAATCCTTATGGGCATAGATTTGGGATGTCCCCAAAGCCACACGCATGGCTGGGGGAGGATGGAGATGCTCACTCAGGGTTTCAGACTCCACAGTTCATGGGTTTGGAATCTGATAATCCCGCAAAGTTTGGCAGTGCTCCACCCCGGAGAGGTCAGAGCAGGAGTTTTGTGGGATCACGGAATGATTTGGGCTGCAAGGACCTGGAAGAGCCTCTCACCCCAACCATGGGGGATCCTCTCATCCCAACCCCTAGCAGAGCAGGACACACAGACCCCCATTTCTCACCTCAGGGCGAGTTAATAATGATGACAATAAATAAGAAAGAGGATAAAGATTAAATAATAAAGAAAATGAAGAGGGTTCCCAAACTTGACCACAGCTGCTGGGAAGGAGCCAATGGAGGGAAAAGCCATTGGTGGAGGAGTTTCAGGGCCACCAAGCTGCCACAAACAGGGGGCTCTGTCCCTCCCCTGTCCCTCTCGTGCCTCCCCACTGCCCTTCCCGAGCACATCCCTCCGGGAATTTCAGTACTGATCCCCCCTCAGAGGTCCAGCACCTCCAAGCCAAAGGCTGGTTGTGTGGAATTCTAAATTCCAAGTGGTGGGAAAACAGGGATGCTGCTCCAGCTTTGGGGACAGGACCCCAGGCCAGGGTGGCTGCTCAGTGCTGGGGACATTATTCCAGCACTGGGGACATTATTCCAGCACAGGGGACATTATTCCATCATTTGGGACATTATCCTAGCACCAGGGATGATCCCAGCACCAGGAACAGAGCTAAATTTTGAAGAACTTGTCCCAAAGTAGGGACCACAGCAAGGCCCCACCCTGCTCCCCACCCACCCAGCACGGCTTCCCAAATCCTGCTCTGCTGCATCCCTGAGCCTCTCCAAAGCAGCCTGAAGCCCCCTTCCCTCCACAACATCCTTGGAATTAAAATCCCAACAGCAGGAGCCTTGGTGGGCTTATCTGTGGCACAGCACTCCGGAGAAACCCGGGATCATGGGATTAGTGAGGTTGGAAAAGCTCTCCTGGACCACTGAGTCTGACCCACTCACCTGAGTGTGACCAATCTTTGTCCCCAGCCTGGAGCCCTGAGTGCCACGTCCAGTCCTGCCCTGGACACCCCCAGGGGGTGGGGACTCCATTCCAAGGCCTGGCCACCCTTTCCATGAGGAAATTCCTGCTGATGTCCAGCCTGACCCTCCCCTGGCACGTCCTGAGGCTGTTCCCTCTCCTCCTGTCCCTTGGGATCAGAGCCTGACCCCTCACCAGCTGTCCCCTTCTGTCAGGGACTTGTGGAGATCCAGAAGGTCCCTCCCGATCCACCTTTTCTCCAGCATGAACATTCCCGGCTCCGTCAGCTGCTCCTGGATTTCCAAACCCTTCCCTGGCCATGCTTCAGCCCCTCCATGTCTTTCTTGGAGCAGCCCAGAACTGGACACAGCACAGAGGGACAATCTCTGTCCTGATCCCACACAGTTCCTGATCCAGGATAAACGTTCTCACTCCCTCAGCCTCTCCTGGTGCTCCAAACCCTTCCCTGTTCCCTGGGATCAGAGCCTGACCCCCCTGGCTGTCTCCTCCAGTCAGGGACTTGAGAAGGTCTCCCCTGACCCCCTTTTCTCCAGGAGCAACATTCACAGCTCCCTCAGCCACTCCTGGAGCTCCAAACCCTTCCCTGGCCCTTGGGATCAGAGCCTGGTGCCCCCTCCTGTGCAGATCCAGAAGGTCCCTCCTGATCCCTGTTTTCTGCAGGGTCAACATTCCCAGCTCCCTCAGCCACTCCAGCCCCTTCCCAGCTCTGTTCCCTTTTCCGGATCACTCCCACATCCCATCACCCCCGGCACGGACACGCCAGCCTGGCCCTGTCCCCCTCCCTGGCTGCCCGCGGCCAGGCTCGCTGCCATGGGACACGGCTGCCACGTGTCGCCGTGGGGTGCAGAGGCGGCCACCGCACGGCCCTGCGGGGATCGATGGCCACTATCGATGGCTATAATTAAACCCTGCCCTGATGGGCCCTGTGACTCCTGCCCCGCCGAGGGGGGCTTGGGGAGTGTCTCAGCCCCACGACAGTGGCTTCTGGGGACCGTGGGTGGCACGGGCAGCGTGGGTGACACTGGGCAGCACCCAGCCGGGTCCCCTCTGGAGCCAAGGGCACCCCGCTGCCATGGGAATGGGGGATTTTCGTGGAAAAGGAAGGCAAGACCGGCCCGGGTGGGTGCGGGGCAGGGAAGGACGGAGGGAAAGCGACAATGTGAAGGGACAGATGTGCCACCCTCACCAGGGTGTCCAGCCAGGACGGATCGGGTTCACGCCCCGGGCTTTCCCCGAGCCTAGAAGGGAGGCTCCTTTATTCCCCTTTACCCAAAGGGAAAACCACATTTTGGGGGGAAATCCGTGGTTTTCCTGAGTGAGGAACCGAGACTGAGCCTGGCAGCGACACCCACATCCGGCCAGTGCCCCACAGCTACCAGTCAGTGCCAGCACCGCGTCAGTTCCCAGCCAGGGGTGTCCCCCACTCTCTCCTGTCCCAGCCCACGGCGCCAGGAGGGGCACTAGCACTCCCCAGACCCCGACCAGGACATAGCATAAAAACCCAGACAGGGTGGGCACCACTCCCTGCCCATCTCTCCGTGCCCATCCCACCCTGCCGAGAGGGGACAAAGCCCGGAGCTCCTTCTGCACAAAGTCACCAACGCTGTGACCGCCGTGCCAGGGCCGGGGGCTCTGCAGCCGCCGCCCCGAGGGGGTCCCAGCCCCCTCAACAGCTCCCAGTGGGGACGGGGCTCCTGTCAGGGGCACAGAGCAGTTCCCAGGGGCTGCTGAGCGTTGCCGGGGGCAGCCTGGTGGGAGATAATTAACATGTTGGAAATGAATTCCTCATTAAAACGAGGCAACAGCCGCCGCTGGAGCTGGAACAGCCGAGGGGCTTTAGTGCCCCGAACCCCGGATGGGTTTGGAGGAGACAAGAGAGGTCTTGCACAGACCCCCCGGCCCTTTTCCCAGCGCTGTGAAAGCCATGGAGCATCCAGAGGGAGTGGGAAGCACCTGCACCCCCAGGATCTGGGGCTGGAGAGTTTGGGGTCCCTGGGACTGACCCAGGAAGGGCCCGGTGGGGGACCCCTCCACTCTCCATCGCTGAGCGAGACGTGACCCTCGTGTCACCCCTGGAGACGCCGGGAAGGGGCGCAGCTCCCGAGGGCCCTGGCGCTGTTTCCGGCCGCCTTCCCCGCTCCAGGCGCAGCCCAACCCAACTTCCCTGGGAGTTGGGTGCCGGGTGGGTGGGAGGGAGGGTGGATGTGCACATACGGGGGCCGCGGCATCGCCGCTCCCCAGCCCGGTGCCACCGCGAGCGCGGCGAGAACAAAGAGAGGGGAGAGGCCGCGGGGCGAGCGCGGAGCTGCCCGCGGCCAGCGCAGACAAAGACACCCCCGCCCGCGCCCCTGTCACCTCCGCGGGGCTGGCGCGGGGCAGAGCAGCATCACACCCACACCCCCACCCACGGGGGGAACAGACCCCGCCGAGGCTCCTTTCACCCCCCGGAGGCTCCGGGAGCACAGGGCTGGCGGCCTCCGGAGTTATTTTAAGTTTCCGTCACCGCTGCCTTCCCCCACGCCCCAGCCCAGCCCGGGATGCTCCAGATATATATTTTTTCTCCCTGCTGCGAGGATGCTAAAAATGTCGCCCCAGGGGCCACCCGCAGCTCGGTGCTGCCCTTTGTGTCTCGGCAGAGGCTGGGGGGAAGGACAAGGGAACGCAGCAGGTAGGGAGAGCCCACGCCTCCCTCCGCGCCCATCTGGAAAGAAATCCCGAGCCCGACCGCCTGCAGCGCGGCTCGGCAGGCAAAACATCCCGGTTAATGCCCGGCCAGGGAGCTGGAGTAGCCATCGGCACAAAAATGCCCTCTCCGAGCACCCCAAGACCCCCCAGCGCTCCCCCTTTCCAGGACTCTCCGGCCGCAACGGGGCAACGAACATCCCCAAAAAGCGGCACCGCCGCCAGCACCGACCCCGCAGCCCCGGCCCGGCCGTCCCCGAGGGGGGCGGAGGGGTCACTGCGTCCCGGCGCTTGTCACACGCCCCTCCGGAGCGCCACAGCCCCGCGCACGCCCTGCCTGGGCAGCAAAGCCCGGCCACCAAAACCCCGGCACCATCAACGAGCATTTTTTACCCCCAGCACCCCACCCCGGGCATCACCGGCGATACGGAGAAGGGGTGGGAGGGAAGGAGGAAAGGAAGGCAAAAAAACCACACAAATAAAAAAAATACCTGCTACTTAAGAATGGATGCACATAGTGAGAGTGACATGCCTTGAGAGGGTGTATTCCCCATTTCTGCTCGCCGAGGCTGCTTCGCTTTTTTATTTTGCTTTTTTTCCTCTTTTTTTTTCCTCTCCTTTCCTGCCGGGAGAAGGGGCTTCAGGCCCGGCCGAGCACAGGAGGAGCGGCGGCGGGGAGTGGGCGCGGGGAGCGCGCCGGGAGCGCGCCCGGCTGCGCGTNCAGGGGGTGGGAGGGAGGAGCCGTCCCCGTGAGGTTTGGGATCGCCGGGGGGTTGAGGGGGGAAGGGGACGTTGGTGGGGTCACCTGGCCTGGCGTGGGGTGGGGACAGCGGTTGGGCATCTCGCGGGAGAGGGGCGGCGTCNAGCGGCACCGCCGCCAGCACCGACCCCGCAGCCCCGGCCCGGCCGTCCCCGAGGGGGGCGGAGGGGTCACTGCGTCCCGGCGCTTGTCACACGCCCCTCCGGAGCGCCACAGCCCCGCGCACGCCCTGCCTGGGCAGCAAAGCCCGGCCACCAAAACCCCGGCACCATCAACGAGCATTTTTTACCCCCAGCACCCCACCCCGGGCATCACCGGCGATACGGAGAAGGGGTGGGAGGGAAGGAGGAAAGGAAGGCAAAAAAACCACACAAATAAAAAAAATACCTGCTACTTAAGAATGGATGCACATAGTGAGAGTGACATGCCTTGAGAGGGTGTATTCCCCATTTCTGCTCGCCGAGGCTGCTTCGCTTTTTTATTTTGCTTTTTTTCCTCTTTTTTTTTCCTCTCCTTTCCTGCCGGGAGAAGGGGCTTCAGGCCCGGCCGAGCACAGGAGGAGCGGCGGCGGGGAGTGGGCGCGGGGAGCGCGCCGGGAGCGCGCCCGGCTGCGCGTGGGAGCGCGCGGCTCCGCGAGGTACAAAAGGGAGCAAGTGGGAAAAACACATTAGCTCATGATGGATCCGCGCAGGGGGGAGGGAGACGGCTCCCCCTGGCCCCGCTCTCCCTCTTAAAGGCCTCCGACGGGGTTTTTTTGTTGTTATTTTTCTTTTTTTATCCGGTGATTGCCGGCAGCATATCGGCCGCGGTGGCACGCGTGTGTCTCCGTCNCGGGCACAGCCGGGCACGGGCTGAGGTGTGGCTTTTGGGGGAAAAGATGCCGAATTTGTGGTGTGACCGCACCTGGCCAGGTGGGAGTGGCAGCGCGCGGCTGACACAGGGACAGGGCTCGTCCATCTTCCCACAAATTCCTGGCACGGGCAGCTGGAGAGGCTCTGGAGCAGAGAACCGGTGCCACCGAGGCACCTGTGGGCAGCGCCAGCCACGACAGCGGTGACTGACTGCCGTGGGGACGCAGTGAGGGAGGCTCAGCTTCTGGTGCCCAGCATGGTGGGGACACAGTGGCGGGGTCTCAGCCCCTGCCTGGCAGTGCCCAGCACCGTGTGGACCCAGCCACTGTCACCTACCATGGCGGGGACCCAGCCGTGGTGGTCTCAGTCCTTGGTGCCACCAAGGTGGGGACCCAGTGATGGGGGCTCAGCCTCTGCCTGGCAGTTCCCAGCGCTGTGGGGACACACCCAGTGTCACCCACCCAGTGTGGACCCAGCCCCTGGCACCCACCACAGTGGAGACAAAGCCACGAGGGTCTCAGCCTCTGGTGCCCACCACAGGAGGGACCCATCTTTAGTCCCCATCCTTGGTCCCCAAGCACTAGTGGCCCAGGAGACAGCAGCCCCATGGTGTGACAGTGACACAGAGCTGCCCCACTGTCCCCTCTGGCTGTCCCCAGAGAAACCCAAGCCCCATCGTGGAGAAAATGAAGGAAAAACCGGGAGAAAATGGACAAATCTGCTTTTCTTCCCTCAGTTTCCCTGGGCTGCCCCCTTCCCTCCACCCTCACCCCTGGTCTGGGCCCTGCAGCACCACTCAGCCCCTCCCCAGTGGGGTCGAGGGTGTCGGGGGGGATCAGGGGAGGGTCAGGACTCCCCTCCAGCTCCCTCGAGCCCCCCCGGCCCCCAGCACTGCATTAACAGCGGAGCGCTGCCTGGGGCTCCATTAGGGGAACGACCGAGGGACCGGTGCCTTTTCCAGCCCAGCGAGTCCTGATGGAGCTGCTGCCAGCGGGGGGGCTGGGGTGATCGGGGGAGCACGGGGCTGGCACGGGGCTGGCACGAGGACAGCACCCGCTGCAACGTGTCCTCATGTCTCTGCCCTGGGATGAGCACTGGCAGCTCATCCCGTGATCCTGGGTGACCCCATGACCTCCCAGTGCGCCCCATGGCCTCCCAGTGCCATTCCCTAACCTCCCAGTGCCACCCCTGTCTTGGTGGGGAGATAAAATTCCACCCCCCAGCATTAAAATTCCCTCATTAACCCCAAATCCTGCTCTCTAGGAGGTCCCACCAGGGAATTTGGGGCCTCTTGGTGCCAGTGTCCATCCCACATCCCACGGGACAGATCTGGGCCATCCCACATCCCATGGATCCATCCCACATCTAGTGGATCCATCCCACATCCCACGGGACAGATCCTGCCCTTTCCATGGGCTCTAGGGTGTCCCGGGGCAGATCCCACAGCTCTTCCTGGATCCAGAGGGAGATTCAATCCCTGTGGAGGGAGCATCAGTTGGGAAATCCACAGGTGGGGGCGCCAAATGCTGTCAGGGAGCGGATTTGGGGCGATTTGGGGTTTTTTTGGGATGCGCACGGAACCAGGAAGTGTCACTCAAACAGCGCTGGGACATTCCCAGTGCCACCAGCGACGCTGGGAGCTGCTCCAGCGCTGGGATGGAGCTGCTCCAGGGGGTGACAGCGGTGACAGCTCCCGGATTTGATCCCTGAAGATCAAAGGGAGGTGTTGAGACGGCCCTAAAAGCACTGAAACGCCTCTAAAAGGTGATGTGTGTCCCCTCCAGAGCCACCGTCAGCTCAAAAATGCATTAAAGAGAAATATTTGAGGTTTTTAATGAATGAAATGAGCACTTCGTCCTCAGCTGTGCTGGGCTCATGCCCCGGGAGTTTCCAAAATCCATGGAATTTAGGGTGGGAGCAGACATTCTTGAGTGACACAGCGGTGACAGGGCAAGACAGCGGGGTGGCAGCCCCTGAGGGGTCCCAGCACGACCCAGGCCCCGCCCTCGAGCTCATGGGAGGGACTCGGAAACATCTGGAGCTCCTTGGAAAAAAAGCCAAGTTGTTTATTCCCGATTTTCTGAGGTTTGGTGGAAAAAGGGGAAGGGACAGGGAAGGTCCTGCAGCCACCAGAGAGAGGGATTTAATTCGCAAAGATGACGTCGTGGACAAGAGACAATGCCGGGAGGTGCCACTTGAACACATCGGCCCCAAATGAGAGCTGAGACCCCAAAATGGAGCCCTGAAATGCCCCCAACCCCCACCCCACTGCGGGGACCTGCGGCCTTTTCCCTTCCCCATAAAAAAGGGGAAAAAAGCTCCCAAATCTCCTGGGTTCCGCCCAGCTCCGTGTCCCTTCCCTGTCCCAAACCCCATAGGATGGTTTTGGGGTCATTCCCCCACGGGGCTGGATGGGAGGAGCAGGAGAGTGGGGCCGGGACTCCCAATTATTCATCGCCCGTTCCTTTTTTTGTCTCATTTATCTGAAAAAAGGCCTTTGAAGCAGTGCCATGGGATGAGGGCTGCGGGCTCCTTGTCCTTAATTAGCCCTGCCTGTGGAGCAGATCTTCCTTATCCTCATCCTCCTCATCTCTATCCACATCCACATCCTCAGCCTTGTCCTCATTCTCATCCTCTTCCTCATCTTCATCCTCATCATCCTCATCCTCCTCTTCCTCATCCTCTTCCTCTTCCTCTTCCTCTTCCTCTTCCTCTTCCTCTTCCTCTTCCTCTTCCATCTTCATCCCTCAGCATCACCTGGGCACCTTGAACATCACTTGGGTACCCATCTAGGCACCCTCAGCATCATCTGGGCACCCTAAATCTCACCTGGCCAGCCACCTGGGCACCTGTAACCTCACTTGGGCACCCTAAATCTTACCTGGACACCCTCAGCATTACCTGAGCACCCACCTGGGCATTCCAAACCTCACCTGGGCCTCCTGAACCTCACCTGGGCATCCTGAAACTCACCTGGGCACCCACCTGCGCCCCCTGAACCTTACCTGGCCACCCTGATCCTCACCTGTGCACCCACCTGAGCCCTTTGGGGTGTCGCTCTGGGGTTGTTCCACCCTCCATTAACCACACCTTTGCTGCAGAGGCGAGCTCAGCCCAAACTCCTCAGCCTTGAGCAGGGACAAATTCAGGATCTGCCCATGGGAATTTGGGGGTGAAATCCGTCCCATATCTAATCCCATCTCGAAATCAGGACTGGGGAAGGATTTGTGCTCCCTCGAGCTTGTCCCAAATCCTTCAGCTTGTGGCAGGAACAGGCCCAGGCTCTGTAAATGGGAATTCAGGGGTGAAATCCTGTCCATCCCATATCCAACCCCATCCCAAAATCAGGGCCAGGAAAGGATTTGTGCTGCTTTAAGCTCATCCCAAACCCCTCAGCTCAGAGCAGGGACAGGCCCAGGCTCTGCCCACAGGAATTCAGGGATGAAATTCCATCCATCCAATGCCCAATCCCTTCCCATCCCAAAATGAGGGACAGGAAAGGATTTTTGCTTCCTCAGGCTTATCCCAAACTCCCCAGCTCGGAGTAGGAACAGGCTCAGGCTCTGTAAATGGGAATTCAGGGGTGAAATCCTGTCCATCCCATATCCAACCCCATCCCAAAAACATGACCAGGAAAGGATTTGTGCTTCCTCAGGCTCATCCCAAACCCCTCAGCAGGAGGTCCAGGAGGATTGAGGGATGAAATCCTGTTCATCCCATGTCCAACCCCGTCCCAAAATCAAAACAAGGAAAGGATTTGTTCTCCCTCAAGCTCATCCCTCCTCTCCTCACCCTCCCTCTCCTGGGAGGAGGCTCCAGAGCCAATTCCAATCCTCTCCGGAGCTGTTCCTCGCTCAGATTTTTGCCGCAGCTCCGCACGGATCCCTCCCACCACCATCTGTCCCTCGGCAGCGGCACCGTGTCCCCACCAGGCCCGGCCCCGCACCCCCGCTACCATTTTTACTGCTCTCAGTCACGCTCCGACCCTCGCGGCCCATCCCGCCGCCTCAGGAATGCGCCTTTTCTGTCTCAAAAACCACCTGGAATCCTGGAGGAATATTCCTCTGCATTCCCCTCAATCCCTGAAATTTTTGTTGTCACCACCCCGCCCCACTCCTGGGAATCTGTGAGATCCTGACTGCTCGGGAATGCACCTTTTCCATCCCTCCTCCAGACAGATTCCCAAAATCCACCCGAAATCCTAGAGAAATATTCCCCTACATCCTCTCCCGATCCCTTTAATTTGTGTTGCCACCACCCAACCCCGCTCCTGGGAATCTGTGGGGTCCTGATTGCGACGCTGGATTGGGAATGAGCCTTTTCGATCCCCTGCTCCAGACACATTCCCAAAATCCACCTGGAATCCTGTAGAAATAGTCCTCTGCCTTCCCCTCACAACCCTTCATGGGGCTGCGGAGAGCACAAATCCAAAAATCCAAGGGAACAAAGCACCTTGGTCCGGGCAGTTTGGAGCCTCTGGGAAAGGAAGGAAAATCCAGCCCAAATTTTGGGGTGGAAACCCAAATCCTAGCCCAAATTTTGGTGTGGAAACTCGAACTCCAGCCCCAATTTTGGGGTGGAGACCCAAATCCCAGGGCCAAATTTCGGGTTAGTAACCGAAATCTCAGCCCACATTTTTGGGGTGGAAACCCAACTCAAAGTCAGATGTTGCCCATCCGTGGTCATGCCAGGTTCCCCACCGTGGCACTGTCACTGCACATCTGGATGGGCACATCTGGATCCACCCGATCCCACTGGAGGGCACGGGGATATCCATGGAAATCCTCCGGAGCTGTCTGGAAGATGGAGAGGAGCTGCTGGAGCTGGAGCAGGGACTTGGAGGGGACATTTGGGAACACCAAGCAGGGCCAGGCAGGTGCCCACCTGCCGGGGTGATGCAGTGCCAGTGGGTGGTGGCAGCGCCCCGGTGGTGTCCCCTCCCTGTCCCTGTTGCTGCCGTTCCCGCTGCTTCCCTTCGGGCATTGGGAAGAGGGAAAATCTCCATGGCAACCGAGGACAGCTGTGACCGGGGACCGGGAACTTGGAGCCGCAGCTTTGGGTCCCCTGTGCCGGGCACTGCCACCCCTTGGGGAGGTGACCTTGGCCCAGAATTCCCAAACTCCCTGGAAAAGCGGGGAATTTTTACCACTTTTAACCCCCAGGAGGAGGATGGGATGGGAGTGGTCCCCAATTTTTAGGCTGTGGTCACATTCCTGGGCTGGAATTACAGGGAAGGAATTATCTCCCATCAGCCAAAAGCCAGGTTTTTCATCCCAAAATGTTGTGTGGGCAAGGAATTGTTGGTGCACAATGGAGGAGGAAGAGGATGGGCAGGAAAGGGGTGGAAAAAGGGTCAGGAGGGTCAAATGTCCCTTTTCACCCCGGATTTGTCACCTGCCTGTGCTCCGTGTGATGCTTTGGTCCCTAAATCCCCACAGAACTCCATGATTTCCTTGGCACTGCTCCACGGGGACAGACTTGGGCATTAACTGGAACAGAGCCTGGCCGTAAATGGGGACAGACCTGGCCATTAATGGGGACAGAGACTGGGCATTAATGGGGACAGAGCCTGGCCATTAATGGGGACAGAGATTGGACATTAATGGGGACAGACCTGGTTATTAATGGGGACAGAGTCTGGGCATTAATAGGGACAGGGCTTGGCCATAATTTGAGACAGACCTGGCCATAAACAGGGACAGAGCCGGGGAAGGGACCCCAGCTGCTTCCCAAGGCTTTGAGATTCCTCCTGGCGGCCCTAAGAGGATTTTCCAGGGGGAAGCAGCAGCTTTGCCAGGGTGACCGAGATTTCCACAAGCTGGGCAGGCAATCTCGCACTGACCCCAAACTGGGGCTGGCCACGCTTGGCTTGATCCCTCCTTTCCTCTGCTTCCCAGGATACTCCCTGGAACAGGCGGGAATTGCAGGATCTTCCATAGAACAGATCCCCCAAACCCCCTGCACCAGCTGGCCATGGCCTCGGGATATTTTGGGAAGGGCCAAGATGTTGGAAGGCTGGAAAACCCGCCTGGATCGTGGCGTGGGACATCTCAGTGTCCACGACAGCGACGAGGACACATGGGAATGGCTTTAATTCACCAGTCACCCCCCAGCCCCAGGGGTTTGGGGGAGAGTGTGGGAAGCAGAAATTCGTGGACACTTCTTCAGAGGGAAGCGTTTTGTGGGAAGTTCCGCGAAGGGACAGGAGGGATGAGGGATCAGGGCCGATCAGAGGCGGGCAGTGACAGCTCCAGGGGATGAGGACAGGCGGGGAGACGCCCCGGAGAGCCGGGAGAGTGAGGAAAACACCACGGATTTATAGGATTTCGTGCCGGGAGGAGGAGGAGGAAGGGCAGCAAAGAGGAGGAAGGGCAGCAGAGAGGAGGAAAAGCATCCCGGGGAAGAGCCAAATTCCCAGAGCTGCCCAGCAGAACCGGGGTGGGCACGCTGGGGACAAAACGCTGCTGACCGGGGACAGGGACAGCCCTGGAATTGCCGGAGATGGGAGCGGGATCGGGAAGAGAAAAGGGTTTTGGGGATGTTCTGCGCCGAGGCGAGGTGGGGATGTGGAGCTCGAGCCGCCCCGGGAGGAGAGAGCTGAGTCACGGCTCACACCTCCCTCCCGGGAAACGCCGGGAAAAAAAGGGAAAAAAGGAAAAAAAAGGGGGAAAAAAAAGGAAAAAAGAGGAGGACGGAGGATTTAGGCGGGAATTAAATGTTCTTTACCACGGCTGAGAGCCCAGACAGACACCGAGGGACGGCGCAGAGGCAACCCCGGGTCAGCCCGGGCTCCTCCCGGTACCCCTCGGTGACAGCGACAGAACGGGATCCGCCCCAGCCGCCACTCGGATTCCTCCCGGTCCTCGCTCTCCCGAGGCAGAATTTTCCCTGATTTAACCCCTTTGGAGCACTCACGGCACCCCGTGAGGAGGGGCTGCAGCGGGGGGGTGACAGCGAGCGACACGCAGGGACACCTTCTGAGGTGGCGGTGCCTGAATAGAGCCGGTCCGGGGCTGTTCCTGAAGCAGAAGGAAGCGGGAATGTGGGGCAGGAGGGATGGGGGGTGGGATGTGTTTCTCCGAGCTTGGAGGTGGAGGTCCCCCAGCAGAGCTCGGTGTCCCCAGGGTGTCCCCAGCTGGTGACATTCCCAGAGCCATTCCCAGTGCCACCCTGGGGCTGCAAAGCACAAAAAAGGAGGAATTCGGGATTTTCCAGGGACCTGCAAAATCCTCATGGATCAAAGGAGCCAGGGGGATTCTGCCCCGAGCCCTTCAGATGCCAAAACATTCCCAAATTCCATGCTCCCCCCACCAAAGGATTCCCAAAATCCATCCTCTCAACACAAAAAATTCCCAAATTCCATCCCCTCCAAACAAAGAATTCCCAAAATCCACCCTCTCCCGACTCCCAGCCGGACAAAGCCACAGTGGGCAGTTGGGGGTGAAAATTCCCAAAACTCCATTAGCATCAGGAATTTTTCTACCTGCTTCCTACCGGCTCCCCGAGCTGCGCTTGGCAGCTCCGGCATTGTTGATTTTCTCCCCCGTCACACACACACACACAAAAAAAGGATTTTTTGGCGGGGAGTGCCAGGAAATTTGGGTTCATCCCAGTGCGAGCCAGGAAAAGTTTGGGAAAGTCCAAAAAACAATGTTTGGGGTTTATGGGGTTTTTAGGATTTTTGGAGGTTTTGGGGTTTATGGGGCTTATGGGGGTTTATGGGGGTTTTGGGGTTTCTGGGATTTCTGGGGTTTACGGGGTTTCTGGGATTTCTGGGGTTTACAGGGTTTCTGGGGTTTCTGGGCTTTTTGAGTTTATGGAGTTTTTGGGGTTTCTGGGATTTATGGAGTTTTTGGGGTTTTGGGGGCTTCTGGGGTTTCTGAGGTTTCTGGGGTTTGGGGAGTTTTTTTGATTTATGGAGTTTTTGGGGTTTATGGGGTTTATGGGGTTTTTGGGGTTTATGGGGCAAGGGCCCACGCTGTGCCTGACCCTCACCCTGCTGTCCCCAACCCTCAGGTGCCACCAACCCTCGGTGACCTCCAAATTTAACCCCAGCCCTGTTTTGTGCCGGAAATGCTGGAGGATTCCAGCCTTCCAATTAAGGTGCCAATTAATGCATCTCTCAGTGTTAATTAATCTTTCCATAGGGCTTTTCTCCTCCCTCAAAGGCTTTTCCCGCCCCTTTTAGGGCCACCAGGAGGTGACAGCACAGAGGGGACTTTCCTTATCCCCAGCTGGGAATCCCTGGACCCAATCCCCCAAAATTCCAGGGGTGGGGAGTGATGGTTTTCGGGATTTCTGCGGGATCAGGGTTGAAGGATTGATTTTGGGGCCTCGGAGAGATCTCATTAAATTCTTCCCGAATCCAAGAACTTCCAAATCCTCCTGGAATGCCCGGAAAGGTGGGAATCACACAGAGGGAGGGATGGGTGGCCTGGTCGCACTGGGAGGTGACAACAGGGACAACAGGCCTCACCTTCTTTCCTTCCAGGGAGGGCAAAAATCGGGAAATCCTGGAAAAACAGCGCTCAGGTAGAGTGCAGAAACCCAAACTGCCTTCTCCTCATTCCCAGGAAGTGCCAAATCTGGAATTTCCATCCCCAAATCCATGTAATTCCAGCCCTGGGATAGGAGCTACTGGAGCCCTCATGTTTTTGGGAAGGGACTGAGCTGTGGGTGCCCCCAGATAATTTAGGAATACCAAAATGGGAGCTGGAAAAGGAAGAGCTGCACTTCCGAGAGGGCAGAAAAAATGAGGAAGATTGGAGATTGCCACAATTTTTCCAAGGTTCTGGAAGTGTCCAAGGGCACCCAGACCAGTGGAGCTTCAGCACTTCCAGTTAAACATTCCCTGAGCCCACAGAAATCCCGAATCCATTGCTCCACACACCCGAAATTTTGTGGGATTGGGATTTTTAAGGCACATTTGGGTCCCAGCTCCTGAATCCATCACTCCACACCCCCGGAATTTTCTGGGATTGGGGTTTTTTAAGGCACATTTGGTTTCCAGCTCCCGAATCCATCGCTCCACACCCCTGAAATTTTGTGGGATTGGGTTTTTTAAGGCACATTTGGGTTCCAGCTGCAGCAGAGAGCAGAGCCGGGGTGGAGCTGGGGGTGCTTCCTGGAGCTCCTGCGCTCCCCAAATTCCATCCCGGGAATGAAACAGCTCCAGGCAGGATTTTGGGAGAGGATTTGAGGACAAACCGAGGGCGCTGATCCCTCTGCCCGGCGCTGAGTCATCAAGACAAGTTTCAAAAGGGTAAAGGGGGGATAAAAACCCGGGAAAAAAAGGAAGGAAAAGGAGAGATGAAGGCTGGAAGAGCCGGCCCCGAGCCCCAGGAGAGCGGCAGAGCCGCGGCATCTCTCGGCGTTGCCATGGAGACGCGATTTGGAGCTCTGGTGCTCTTTGCAAGACTCCCTCCCCCCTCTCGTTTGAATTCCTCATTTTTATTCCGTGTTTGCAGCCCAAAGGGGGCGAGCCGGGTTTGGGGTCGGGAGGGGGGCATGGACAGGTCTGGGGTGAGGAGAGAAAAGGGGGATCGGGATCCCCCCTCCGGATCGGCTGCCCTCGAGGGACAGTGTGGGGTGGGGGCCGGGAATTCCAGGGGGTCTCCGGCCCCAGAACCTGTTCCTGATCTTGGGAATATCCCAGGATTCTGATTTCCTGGATGCTCTCCCAATCCTTGCCCCCATCTCATTCATCCCAGACCCTGCTCTGGCTGGGTGGGCACCATGCTAAGCCCATCACCCCCTCCTGACCTTGCAAAATATCCCAGGATCCCAGTTTCCTGGATGCCATCCCAGTCCTTGTGCCTATCCATCCGTCCCTCCATCCATCCATCCATCCATCCATCCATCCATCCATCCATCCATCCATCCATCCATCCATCCATCCCTGACCCTGCTCAGGCTGAGCGGGTGCCGTGTTCACCCCCATTACCCCCTCCGTGACCTCGGGAAACAGCCCAGGATCCCGAATTTCCTGGATGCCATCCCATTCCTCATTCCCATCCATCCCACACCCTCCTGAGGCTGGGTGGGCACCCCCAGCATGCCCTAGGAGCCCAGGACACCCCATCAAATCCCAAATCCAGGCATGATCCAAAAAAACCCCACAGTGGTTGCCACTCTGACCCCTCCTGCTTTCAAAAATCCTCCTTTTCCTGGGAAAGGAGCAGGGAAAGGGCTAGGAAGGGTGGGGACAGCCCAGAGCAGCCCCTCCAAAGGACATTTCCAACACCAAAATGCTTTGGAGCTGTTCTTCCCCAAAATTATCCCAGTTGGAATAGGATCAGCCAGAATCCAGAGGCAGAGAAATCCACGGGCTCCTCGTCCTTGGAACTGGGATCTCCTCAGGATCTCCTGGAGCCTTTGGCATCGGCTCCCCTGTGACAGTTGGGCTCTTTGGGAATGTTTTGGTTCAATATTATTCCCGTGGCAAAATTCCAGCTGGCTGGGCTTTGACCGGTTGTGCTCGGAATAATCAGTGTGGAAAGAATCCCCGTTGAAAGGAAAAAAGGGGCTGAGGGGTATTTTAGGGGGAATTTCAGGTCCCTTAAACCTTTAATGGACTCAATTCTACAATTTGATTTACAGGGAAGGGAAGGGAAGGGAAGGGAATCCTGCCATCGGGATGTGGAATGGAGGCAGGGATAAATTGGGAATTTTGTAGGGATTGGTTTGTCCTGACATTGATTCCTTCCAGGGTCTGAGAGAAGCAGGACAAGGAATCTTCAACAGGAACTGGCTTCAAGGGAATTCCAGCTGCCAAAAGCAGGAATTCCATCCATGGATTTATCGGGAACAGCTGAGGGATCCTCCAAAGGATTTGTGGGATGGGGGGAGGCTGTTCCCACCTTCCAGAAATTCTTGTTGCACCCCCCTCATTCTAGTTTCTTATTTAAAGTTTATTTTTTTTATTCTTTGGTTGCTCAATTTCTCTTAAGTGCCACAAAACCAAAGCGAGGATTATCCTGATTAACATCAGGATAATAATTATTATTTTAATGATTACTTTTCAGGCGGTTCTGCTGCTCCAGGCGCCTTTGTTATGAAAATGTTGAGGTATTTTGGATTTTCTTCCCAACCCCCCTCCTATTTACAGAACATTTACAGAGAATTTATTGCAATTTACAGAATATTTACAAACATTTACAAACATTCACAAAACCCCCATGCATGAGCAGTGAAATTAAAAAATCTCCACCCCAAAACTGAATTTTTTATAGAAATAGTGAATTTTTGGCCCTATTTACACCGGGATAAAAATCTGGGCCACTCCCCCCACAATTCCCGAGGTGATTTTATCCCTTGGAAAAATAGTCCTGAGTTTTTTGGAGAGCTGTGAGGTCTGGGGGTTGCTGGGTTGAAATATAAATATTTATATATTTATATATATACACCTATATATATGATTTTAAATATATTTATACTATTTTGATAGATTTATATGATTTTTATATGATTATATATATAAATATAAATATTAATATTCATTCCCAGCGTGCATCCCGGGATTTTTTTTTCCAACCCCACCCGCGAGTTATTCAAAATTCCATTTTTTTCCCCCCTAGAAAATATATTTTTAACCCCACTTAGATTTGGGGATGATCCACTCTCGGAGATTCCATGGAAAACGGAAATTCCATGGAAAACCCCCCAAATTTTTGGGATTCCCGAGATGCGCCGAGGGGTCAAAACCCCCTAAAATCAGATTTTCTCGCAGGGTTTTGGGGTTGTTTTGGGGATTTTTTTGGGGGATAACCGCTCTAAAATCCCAATATTTTGTCGAGGGAATTTCCCTCTGTTCTGCTCAGCGGGGGAGGAGCAGGAGAGCGCGAAATAAACAAAAACAAGGAGCTTTTAACCCCCCCCAAAAGCTCTAAAAACCCAAATTAAATAAACACCGCTTTCAGCACCAATTTGCCGCTTCCAAGGAAAACAGTGCCCAGCAGATCCCAAACACTCCCGGTGTTTAAAATCGCTTTTTTCCCCCTTTATTTTCCTTATTTTTTAAGGTGCCAATGGAATTCAAAAATGGACTAAAACGCAGCAGGCCTCGTGTGAAAATTTTCCTTTCAATCCTTCCCTTCCCTTTTCCTTCCCAGTGATTTTTGATTTTTAATTTTTGTTTTCAGGGGGGTAAATTTTGAAGGAAAAAATAGGAAATTACCAAGCGGGAGCTGCGGGATCCCCAGGGAGAGCCGGGAATTTTTTCCCATGGAAAAAAGGACCCAAAAAAAAAACTTTAAAAAGAACACAAAAAAAAAAACCCCAAAAAACCCCAACCAAAAAACCCCAAATCCGCTTTGATTTTTTTCACGCTCCCAAAGCAGAGATTTGAGGGCTTTGATGGCCGAGCAGGGCTGGAAATCCCATTGGGAATAATATAAAGGTTTGGAAAAGTTCAAGCGGGATTTGAGGAGGGAGAAGCATTCCCGGCGCATTCCCGCCCGGGATCAAATCCCTCCATGCGCTCCCCATTGCCGATTTTCCCGGATGCTCTTTCCCGCGCCCCTAAAGCTTTCCCAGGCCCGCTGCCTTCAGGGATGATTATCCCACAAATTCCTCACTTTCCCCCCTTTTTTCCCCGCTCCACCTTTTGTTTTTTAATATTTATTGAATTTCCGTGGAGCAGTTTCGAATCACTTCCTCTCCAACTCTCCCTCTTTATTCAACCTCCCGAAATTCCCGAATTTTTTTAAAAGTTGGCGTTTCCTCCCCGCCGCTGAACCAGGAAAACATCGCTGTTAAACCGGGGTTTGGGAGAGCTGCCCCCGATTTTCTTTAGGATCCACTCGGCCCGAACAGGAAGAGGATTTTTCCTTCCCTGTGTGGGATTTTTATTGGTTTAATCCAATTTTTATGGAGGAAAAAGGAGAAATTAGGTCTGTTTTTTCCTCGTTGTTTTTTTTATTTTTTGGGCCTAGGGATGGGGGGATCAGGGCGGCGGGAGCCCCTTTCCGGATCATTCCCTGATTTCCCAGCTCATCCCCAGCTCATTCTCAACCCATTCCCAGCTCTCCCAGCTCATTCCCAGCTCTCCCAGCAGCCGCTTCATCCCTAAATCCCTTTCCTGGGAATCGCCCCCTCGTTTCCAGCAGCGCCAGGAGTTTTTGGGCAATTATTTGGGTTCCATCGCGTGTTTTAACCTCGCCCTAAAACTCCTCCCAAACCCAACATCCCGGCGCGCACGCGGCCACAAATCCGCCCCAAATCGGCCCCAAAACACTCCCGCGCGCCCCGGACCCCGCGCGGCTCCTCCGGGCAGCCCCTTCCCCACCTGGGGCTGGGGGGGTCCCTGCTCCCCATCCCCGGGACCCCCTGGCACCTCCAGCTCTGCTGCGATCCTGGAAAGTTTTCCTTTCTTTTCCTGCGCTCCTCAGGGATCCTCCAGGCCGCAGCCGCGGAATTTGAGGCTGGGGGGCACGGGGATGGCGCTTCCCCCCAGGTGCCAGCGCCACAGCGGGTGTGTCTTGGACAGCGCCCAGGAGTTTTTGCCGCCCAGCGACGAGGCCGGGCACAGGTCCCCGTCTTCTCCCACCACCAGCGAGGGCGTGCAGGGGAAGTTACCCATGAGGCTGAAGGAATTTCGAGGCGGGCTCGCTTTGCAGGGAGTGTTTCCCTTCCTGGAATTCCTCCTGGGAGGCTTCGGCGGCCTCGCTTTTGAGGAGCTGCGCTGCCTCTCGGTGCCCCTGGAGAGGCGCCTGCGCTTGGCGTTCGCATCCTGCCGGCCCCGCAGCATCCCGGGGCTCTCCGCTCCTCCGCGGGGCTGGAACCGCAGCTCCGCACCCCTCCAGGGCTCCGGGCTCCCCCCGCCGTGCCGCAAACTTTTTCCGTCCAGGTTGAAGCCCTTGGCGTAGCACCACAGCTTGGACTGGCGAATCAGGCGGTCAAAGTGCTCCGGCCTGGGCTCCCCGGAGTCAGAGGGGCCGGGGTTCCCCCCCGGCTCCGGGGGCAGCGGGGCCGAGCCCGGGGCCGGCTCTGGGGAAGGCGCTGGGCCCGGGGAGGCTCCGCTTGGCCGCTCTAAAGAGGATCTATTGTTCGAGGCATCTTTGTGCAAATCCTTCCCTCCGGCGTCCCCAAAGCCGCCCTCCCTTTGTGGCGGGGCCCCCCCGGGGGTGCTGCTCGGGGAGGGAGGGGGCGAGGAGGAGGAGGAGAAGGAGGAGGAGGAGGAGGAGGAG